>CM019700.1:32937249-33074749 GCA_009760885.1 Achatina immaculata
TGGATGAATATTTAGATGGATGGATGGGTGGATGGATGGATTTTCAGGCAATATTTTCTAAATTGTTTTTTTTTCAAATTTCTGAAACATAAACTTGGTTGTTTCCCCTTGTTTTTCTTGTATGTTTATATGTGGTGAAAGATCACGTGATACAATATGGCATATATGGGTTTTTAATACATAACGATTATAATTTACTATTTCACTCATTACTGTACTCTAGGCTGTTTCACACATTTGTGTGTGTGTTTGTGTGTGAGAGAGAGAGAGTGCGTGGTATAGACAGTGTGTATGAGAGAGAGAGAGCACTTGGTATAGACAGTGTGTATGAGAGAGAGAGTATATGGTATAGACAGTGTGTATGAGAGAGAGAGAGTACATGGTATAGACGGTGTGTATGAGAGAGAGAGAGAGTACATGGTATAGACAGTGTGTATGAGAGAGAGAGAGAGTACATGGTATAGACGGTGTGTATGAGAGAGAGAGAGTACATGGTATAGACGGTGTTTATGAGAGAGAGAGTACATGGTATAGACAGTGTGTATGAGAGAGAGAGTACATGGTATAGACAGTGTGTATGAGAGAGAGAGTACATGGTATAGACAGTGTGTATGAGAGAGAGAGTACATGGTATAGACAGTGTGTATGAGAGAGAGTACATGGTATAGACAATGTGTATGAGAGAGAGTACATGGTATAGACAATGTGTATGAGAGAGAGAGTGAGTACATGGTATAGACAGTGTGTATGAGAGAGAGAGTACATGGTATAGACAGTGTGTATGAGAGATAGAGCACTTGGTATAGAGAGTGTGTATGAGAGAGAGAGAGTACATGGTATAGACAGTGTGTATGAGAGAGAGAGTACATGGTATAGACAGTGTGTATGAGAGAGAGAGAGTACATGGTATAGACAGTGTGTATGAGAGAGAGCACATGGTATAGACAGTGTGTATGAGAGAGAGAGTACATGGTATAGACAGTGTGTATGAGAGAGAGAGAGTACATGGTATAGACAGTGTGTATGAGAGAGAGAGTACATGGTATAGACAGTGTGTATGGGAGAGAGAGTACATAGTATAGACGGTTTGTACGAGAGAGAGTACATGGTATAGACAGTGTGTATGAGAGAGTACATGGTATAGACAGTGTGTATGAGAGAGAGAGAGTACATGGTATAGACAGTGTGTACGAGAGAGAGTACATGGTATAGACAGTGTGTATGAGAGAGAGAGAGTAAATGGTATAGACGGTGTGTATGAGAGAGAGTACATGGTATAGACAGTGTGTATGAGAGAGAGAGAGTAAATGGTATAGACGGTGTGTATGAGAGAGATTACATGGTATAGACAGTGTGTATGGGAGAGAGAGAGTACGTGGTATAGACAGTGTGTATGAGAGAGAGTACATGGTGTAGACTGTGTATAAGAGAGAGAGAGAGAGTACATGGTATGGATATTGTGTGTGAGAAAGAGTACATGATATAAATAGTGTGTGAGAGAGATTACATTATATAGATAGTGAGAGAGAGTATATGGTATAGTTAGTGAGAGAGAGTATACGGTATAGACAGTGTGAGAGAGAGTACATAGTATAGACAGTGTGTATGAGAGAGAGTACATGGTATAGACAGTGTGTATGAGAGAGAGAGTACATGGTATAGACAGTGTGTATGAGAGAGAGAGAGAGTACACAGTACAGACGGTGTGTATGAGAAAGAGAGTACATGGTATATACGGTGTGTATGAGAGAGAGTACATGGTATAGACAGTGTGTATGAGAGAGAGAGTACATGGTATAGATAGTGTGTATGAGAGAGAGAGTACATGGTATAGACAGTGTGTATGAGAGAGAGAGAGTACATGGTATAGACAGTGTGTATGAGAGAGAGAGAGTACATGGTATAGACTGTGTATAAGAGAGAGAGAGTACATGGTATAGATTTTGTGTGTGAGAAAGTAAGTGGTATAGATAGTGTGTGAGAGAGAGTACACAGTATAGATAGTGTGTGTGAGAAAGAGTACATGGTATAGATAGTGTGTGAGAGAGAGTACACAGTATAGATAGTGTGTGTGAGAAAGAGTACATAGTATAGATAGTGTGTGAGAGATTACATTATATAGATAGTGAGAGAGAGAGCCCCAGTGTGGTACCCGGGATCTGCAAAGAATAGGACCACTGTACCCTACCATGCATGATCGTAAAAGGCGACTAAGGAGGGTTCAGCATAGGGCCAGCAACCCTATCTGGTAAAAAACTATCAGACTGCTACAGAAACGGAAGCAAGGGAAAAAGCAAATGCAGGTGGAAGGAGAAATGCGTATCAGGAAACTGAGCCCATGAAGGTTGTGGATGAAAGCCAGCCACTGGAAGTCCCCAGCCCGACTGCAGACCTCCTGGAACCGAAACATAAGATGCAAATAGGCAGCTGGAATGTAAGAACACTAAACCAGACTGGAAAACTAGCACAAACCATCAAGGAAATGCACAGATATAAACTAGACATACTAGGAATACAAGAAGCAAGATGGACAGGACAAGGCAGAAGGAAATTAACAACACAGCACACAGAAGATACAATAATATGTTCAGGTAAAGAAGATCTTCATGAAGGAGGAGTAGCATTGATTATAACAAAAGAAGCATCAAGAGCATTGCTGAAATGGAACCCAATAAATGAGAGATTATTATATGCACGGTTCAACTCAAGATTCACGAAGCTGTCTATTATAGTTTGTTATGCACCAACAGAAGCAGCTGAAGAGGAATTAAAAGAAGATTTTTACAACAGCCTCCAAGCAACAGTAGAAACAATACCCAAGCATGATATGCTACTCATCTTGGGCGACTTCAATGCAAAAGTAGGTGAAGGAAATGAAGATAGAAGAAGAATCATGGGAAGAGAAGGAATCGGAGAAATAAATGAAAATGGAGAAAGACTGTGCAGTTTCTGTGAAGAAAACATGATGACCATCGGAGGGACAATTTTCCAACACAAAAACATCCATAAGGTGACTTGGAGGCCACCAGATAAAACCACAGAAAACCAAATTGATCACATACTAATAAACAAGTGGAAACGGTCACTACAAGATGTGCGAGCAAGGAAAGGAGCAGATGTAGGAAGTGATCACAACCTTCTGGTAGCAAAAATAAAACTAAAATTAAGGAAAGCCAAAATCGGAGAACACAGAAAGATACATTTTGATACAAGAAAACTGATAGACCAGCAAACAAGAAATGAATTCTCAATAGTACTTAAGAACCGCTTCAGTGTCCTACAAGACGAAGCAGAAATGTCCATATTAGAGTTCAATAAAACACTACAGGAAACAGCAAAATAGGTGCAGGGATATCGGAAAAGGAGAAAAGAGGAATGGATAAGCGAGACCACATGGGAAAAGATAGAACAAAGAAAAGAAATCAAGAAAAAATTACTGAACACCAAATCACAACGGCTTAAAGAACGAGTTTTAAGTAATTATGCACAAAAAGACAAGGAAGTAAAGGAATCATGCCGTCAAGATAAACGTCAATACTATGACAACTTAGCAGAAGCAGCAGAGAAAGCAGCATATGCAAATGACATGAAAACCATATGTAAAATCACAAAGCAGATGACAGGTAACTTCAACACAAGATGTGAAAGTGCAGTAAGAACACAAAATGGACAACTGGTCAGTGGAGAAAGAGAAAAAATTGAAAGATGGAGGGAACACTTTAACACCCTACTAAACAGAACACAAGCAGCACAAGCAATAGACATAACTGAAGCAAAAACGGAACTAAACATCAATACAGGACCAATAACAATAAATGAAGTAAAGGAGGCGATAAAGATGCTAAAATCAGACAGGGCACCAGGTGAAGATGAAGTGACTGCTGAGATGTTGAAAGCAGAAGAAACAGAAATACCAAAACAACTTTGCCGGATATTACAACAAATTTGGGATTTAGAAAAAGCCCCAGAGGAGTGGAAAACTGGTCTTATAGTAAAACTACCAAAGAAGGGTGACCTCAGAGATTGCGGGAACTGGAGAGGCATTACCCTACTGCCACTCACCAGTAAAGTATTTTGCAGAATAATCATCAACAGAATTGTACCAACACTTGAGGAAAAACTTGGGAAAGAGCAGGCAGGATTTAGGAAAGGAAGATCATGCATAGACCACATATTTGTACTTAGACAAATATTAGAACAGGCAAATGAGTGGCATAGCACAACATATGCATTATTCATAGATTTTGAGAAAGCCTTTGACAGTGTCAACAGAGATGCACTGTGGAAAATCCTAAGATGGCATGGCCTCCCCCATAAAATAGTTAATGTAATCAAAGCCCTATACGAGGGTTTTCAGTGCAAAGTTATCTGTGGAGAACATACCTCCAGCAGCTTTAGGGTACAAACAGGAGTGAAGCAGGGATGTGTACTATCACCAACATTATTTATCTTGGCAGTAGACTGGTTAATGAAGGAGGCAACTTCAGACAAACGCAGAGGATTACAATGGACCCTTGACACAGTGCTGGAGGACCTTGACTTTGCGGACGACATTTGTCTATTATCAAGCAGTCACAAAGATATGCAAGATAAAATAAACAAGCTAACTCAGAATGCAAACAACATAGGACTAAAGATCAACGTAGGAAAGACAAAGTTAATGAAGCAAAATGTGAACAACAGAAATGTACTCAGAGTAGATAACAAGTTAGTGGAGAAGGTCAACGAATTTGTATACCTTGGCAGCAGAGTAGTAGAAAATGGAGACAGCACAGAGGACATCAACAGCAGACTTACTAGAGCAAACCAGGCTTTTGCAATGCTGCAGAATATATGGAAATCAAAAAAACTAAGCATAAATATGAAAATCAGGATATTTAAGAGTAATGTTCTAAGTGTACTATTCTATGGAAGTGAATGCTGGAAAATCACCAAAACCATAGAAAACAAGTTGAATTCTTTCCAGACTAAATGTTTACGAAGAATTAAACAAATATTTTGGCCAAACACCATAAGAAATAACATTTTATTAGCAGAAATGCAGATGAAACCACTGACAACAATTATTGAGGAAAGACGCTGGCGATGGTTGGGACATGTGCTCCGAATGACTGACAACTCACTACCAAAAATAGCACTAAGATGGACACCACAGGGGAGCAGAAGTAAGGGTAGACCAAAAGAGACATGGAGAAGAACAACAGAAAGGATGTTGAGCAATAGAGGGCTCACCTGGGCAAGAGCAGAAAAAAAGGCGAAGGACAGGCATTTGTGGAAAACCCTTGCGGAAGCCCCATGTGCCCTGGGCACTTAAGGTTCAGAGAGAGAGAGAGAGAGAGAGAGAGAGAGAGAGCATACGGTATAGACAGTGTGAGAGAGTATACGGTATAGACAGTGTGAGAGAGAGTACATAGTATAGACAGTGTGTGAGAGAGAGAGTAAACGGTATAGTGTGAGAGAGAGTATATGGTACAGATTATAGATAAGGTGTGAGAGAAAGTACATGGTATAGACAATGTGTGTGAGAGAGTACAAGGCAATGTGTGTATGTTTGTGTGTGAGAGAGTACGTGGGATAGACAGTGAGAGAGAGAGTACGTGGTATAGACAGTTAGAAAGTACGTGGGATAGACAGTTAGAGAGTACGTGGGATAGACTGTGTGAGAGAGAGTGCATGGGATAGTGTTTGAGAAGGAAAGAGTACGTGGGCTAGACAGTGTATGTGTGAGAGAGAGTACGTGGGATAGACTGTGTGTGAGAGAGTGCGTGGAACAATGTGTGGGAGAGAGTACGTGGGATAGACTGTGTGTGAGAGAGTACATGGTATAGACAGTGTGTGAGAGAGAGTATGTGGGATAGACAGTGTGTGTGAGAGAGAGAGAGAGTACATGGGATAGACAGAGTGTGTGTGAGAGAGAGTACATGGGATAGACAGAGTGTGTGTGAGAGAGAGTACATGGGATAGACAGTGTGTGTGTGAGAGAGAGAGTACATGGGATAGACAGAGTGTGTGTGAGAGAGAGTACATGGGATAGACAGAGTACGTGTGTGAGAGAGTACATGGGATAGACAGAGTGTGTGTGTGAGAGAGAGTACATGGGATAGACAGTGTGTGTGTGTGAGAGAGAGAGTACATGGGATAGACAGAGTGTGTGAGAGAGAGTACATGGGATAGACAGAGTGTGTGTGAGAGAGTACATGGGATAGACAGAGTGTGTGTGTGAGAGAGTACATGGGATAGACAGTGTGTGTGAGAGAGAGTACATGGGATAGACAGAGTGTGTGTGTGAGAGAGTACATGGAATAGACAGAGTGTTTGTGTGAGAGAGAGTACATGGGATAGACAGTGTGTGTGAGAGTTTGTGGGATAGACAATGTGTGTGTAAGAAGGAGTATGTGAGATAGACTGTGAGAGAGAGAGAGAGAGAGAGTACGTGGGATATACAGTGTGTGAGATAGAGAATATGTGGGATAGACAGTGTGTGTGTGAGAGAGAATACGTGAGATAGACAGTGTGTGTAAGAGAGTACGTGGGATAGACAGTGTGTGTAAGAGAATACGTGGGATAGACAGTGTGAGAGAGAAAGAGAGAGTACGTGAGATAGAAGTGTGTGTAACAGAGAGTACGTGAGATAGACAGTGTGAGAGAGAAACATAGAGTACGTGAGATAGAAGTGTGTGTGTGTGTAACAGAGAGTACGTGGGATAGACAGTGTGAGAGAGAAAGAGAGAGTACGTGTGATAGAAGTATGTGTGTGTGTGTAACAGAGAGTACGTGGGATAGACAGTGTGAGAGAGAGTACTGTGTGAAAATGATATCTATTCCAGACTGAAGATGAAAGATGATGAGAGAACTGAAACAGATAACTTGTTTTAAATTGTCTATCAGTCATTGCTATAATGCAGATCACGCACGTACACATATACACACGCATGTGCACACACACATGTACCCCACTCACACACATACATTCAAATATACACATGGACACGTAAGAACGTACACAACACAAGTACGGGGACACAAACACACACTCACTCTCTCTCTCTCTCTCTCTCTCTCTCTCTCTCTGTCTGTCTCTCTTTAATGCACAATTTTGCTATAAATAGGAAACTACGAGGCTTTGGTACGGTGAAGTAAGAGAACACATTTTGTAGGATTAGACCTGGAAAAAATCTTAGACAAAACACTTTAGTGAGACGTGAGAGAAAGAAACATCACAAGAGAATTACCTGGGATTCGAACCACAGACTCTGGTAGGACGAGCAGCCGTCTAGCCACAGCGAACTTAGCCAGCTAAGTGGATAGTACGCTGTTCTCTCGTGTTTCTCTCCGTGATGACTGGTTGGTTTCTTAGCCAGCTAAGTGGATAGTACGCTGTTCTCTCGTGTTTCTCTCCGTGATGACTGGTTGGTTTCTTAGCCAGCTAAGTGGATAGTACGCTGTTCTCTCGTGTTTCTCTCCGTGATGACTGGTTGGTTTCTTAGCCAGCTAAGTGGATAGTACGCTGTTCTCTCGTGTTTCTCTCCGTGATGACTGGTTAGTTTCTTAGCCAGCTAAGTGGATAGTAGGCTGTTCTCTCGTGTTTCTCTCCGTGATGACTGGTTGGTTTCTTAGCCAGCTAAGTGGATAGTACGCTGTTCTCTCGTGTTTCTCTCCGTGATGACTGGTTGGTTTCTTAGCCAGCTAAGTGGATAGTACGCTGTTCTCTCGTGTTTCTCTCCGTGATGACTGGTTGGTTTCTTAGCCAGCTAAGTGGATAGTACGCTGTTCTCTCGTGGCTAGACGGCTGCTCGTCCTACCGGAGTCTGTGGTTCGAATCCCAGGTAATTCTCTTGTGATTTTTCTTTCTCTCACGTCTCACTAAAGTGCTTTGTCTACGATTTTTTCCAGGTCTAATCCTACAAAACTGTGTTCTCTCTCTTTAAAGTATTCTTTTTTTTTCGATCACAGTAACTGATTTGTTCGTGTCTGCAGACTTATCTGTCACAGATCTATCTTAGGTCCATTTGTATGTCCACTCATCTGATTGTGTTTGTAGACTCTGTTACTGTTTGTTTAACGTGGTTATAAATCTGTTCACATAAACTATGGGTATAAATCTGTTCACACATAAATTGTGGTTATAACTCTGTTCACACATAAACTGTGGTTATAAATCTGTGTACATATAAACTATGGTTATAAAGCTGTTTAACATAAACTATGGTTATAAATCTGTTCACACATAAACTAGTTATAAATCTATTCACACATAAACTATGGCTATAAATCTGTTCACACATAAACTATGGCTATAACTTTGTTGACACATAAATTACTCTCTTTGCCTGGGAAGTCCAAGCTATTTATATGTACAAGTATAAATCTTATAACATGCTTAACGACAATCTCTCACACAGACAATCTCTCACGCAGACAATTTCTCACACAGACAACTTTTCACATAGGCAATCTCTCACACATGCAATTTCTCATACAGACAACTTTCACACAGACTATATTTCATACAGACATTGTGACACACGGACTATCTCTCACACAGACAATCTCTGACACAGACAGTCATTCACACAGATAATCTATTATACAATCGCACACACAGATTAGAACAAGAGAAATGTGTGAGATAAAATAATTTATTCTCTGATATGGGTTGGAGAAATCAGCAAGGGAAACAACTTGTTTCAAAACATAAGAGGAAAGGAAAGAGCTATGTTAGATACGAGATTCTAGCGACACACACTTGAAGCGGGTAGCAAAGCGAAGATGTAAGCGGCACAACATCATGTCATCAAAATATATGGATTTAAATGGCTGGCACGTCACCAAGGAAGCAGAAAACACATACAAGAACTTGAGGTCAAGGCTACAAACATCCAAGCACAGGAAGACTGAAGAAATAACATTTATGAAAGGGCTTTTTGATGGTTTTTCCTTACACACGCTGTCCGTGGTGACTGGTTGGTTTCTCTCTACACACGCTGTCCGTGGTGACTGGTTGGTTTCTCTCTACATACACTGTCCGTGGTGACTGGTTGGTTTCTCTCTACATACGCTGTCCGTGGTGACTGGTTGGTTTCTCTCTATATACACTGTCCGTGGTGACTGGTTGGTTTCTCTCTACACACGCTGTCCGTGGTGACTGGTTGGTTTCTCTCTACACACACTGTCCGTGGTGACTGGTTCGTTTCTCTCTACATACACTGTCCGTGGTGACTGGTTCGTTTCTCTCTACATACACTGTCCGTGGTGACTGGTTGGTTTCTCTCTACATACACTGTCCGTGGTGACTGGTTGGTTTCTCTCTACATACACTGTCCGTGGTGACTGGTTGGTTTCTCTCTACATACACTGTCCGTGGTGACTGGTTGGTTTCTCTCTACATACACTGTCCGTGGTGACTGGTTCGTTTCTCTCTACATACACTGTCCGTGGTGACTGGTTGGTTTCTCTCTACATACGCTGTCCGTGGTGACTGGTTGGTTTCTCTCTACATACGCTGTCCGTGGTGACTGGTTGGTTTCTCTCTACATACGCTGTCCGTGGTGACTGGTTGGTTTCTCTCTACATATGCTGTCCGTGGTGACTGGTTGGTTTCTCTCTACATACGCTGTCCGTGGTGACTGGTTGGTTTCTCTCTACATACGCTGTCCGTGGTGACTGGTTCGTTTCTCTCTACACACGCTGTCCGTGGTGACTGGTTGGTTTCTCTCTACATATGCTGTCCGTGGTGACTGGTTCGTTTCTCTCTACATACGCTGTCCGTGGTGACTGGTTGGTTTCTCTCTACATATGCTGTCCGTGGTGACTGGTTGGTTTCTCTCTACACACGCTGTCCGTGGTGAATGGTTGGTTTCTCTCTACATATGCTGTCCGTGGTGACTGGTTGGTTTCTCTCTACATATGCTGTCCGTGGTGACTGGTTGGTTTCTCTCTACATACGCTGTCGCTAGTGATTGACTTCTCCCTACACGAGATTAACTGACATCTCCCTTTACACGCTGTCGCTGGGGACTGACTTCTTCCTACACATGCTGACTACTGGATTAATTGACTTCTCACTTAGGTGACTGGTTGGCTTATCCCTACGCAGGCTGTCTCATAAGACTTTTGGACTTCTCCCTACATACAATGTCCCTTGTGATTGGGTGGTTTCTCACTACATGTGTTGTCCCTGGATAGGTTTTCTCTATACACGGTGTCCCAATTACTGATTAGCTTCTGTCCACACACGCTGTCCCCAGTGACTAGTTGGCTTATTCCTATATACGCTATCCCCAGTGACTAGCTGGCTTATTCCTATATATGCTGTCCACAGTGACTAGTTGACTTCTCTCTACATATGCTATGGCTATAAATCTGTTCACACATAAACTATGGCTATAACTTTGTTCACACATAAATTACTCTCTTTGCCTGGGAAGTCCAAGTATAAATCTTATAACATGCTTAACGACAATCTCTCACACAGACAATCTCTCACGCAGACAATTTCTCACACAGACAACTTTTCACATAGGCAATCTCTCACACATGCAATTTCTCATACAGACAACTTTTCACACAGACTATATTTCATACAGACATTGTGACACACGGACTATCTCTCACAATCTCTGACACAGACAGTCATTCACACAGACAATCTATCATACAATTGCACACACAGATTAGAACATGAGAAATGTGTGAGATAAAATAATTTATTCTCTGATATGGGTTGGAGAAATCAGCAAGGGAAACAACTTGTTTCAAAACATAAGAGGAAAGGAAAGAGCTATGTTAGATACGAGATTCTAGCGACACACACTTGAAGCGGGTAGCAAAGCGAAGATGTAAGCGGCACAACATCATGTAATCAAAATATATGGATTTAAATGGCTGGCACGTCACCAAGGAAGCAGAAAACACATACAAGAACTTGAGGTCAAGGCTACAAACATCCAAGCACAGGAAGACTGAAGAAATAACATTTATGAAAGGGCTTTTTGATGGTTTTTCCTTACACACGCTGTCCGTGGTGACTGGTTGGTTTCTCTCTACACACGCTGTCCGTGGTGACTGGTTGGTTTCTCTCTACACACGCTGTCCGTGGTGACTGGCTGGTTTCTCTCTACATACACTGTCCGTGGTGACTGGCTGGTTTCTCTCTACATACACTGTCCGTGGTGACTGGCTGGTTTCTCTCTACATACACTGTCCGTGGTGACTGGCTGGTTTCTCTCTACACACGCTGTCCGTGGTGACTGGCTGGTTTCTCTCTACACACGCTGTCCGTGGTGACTGGTTGGTTTCTCTCTACATACACTGTCCGTGGTGACTGGCTGGTTTCTCTCTACATACACTGTCCGTGGTGACTGGCTGGTTTCTCTCTACACACGCTGTCCGTGGTGACTGGCTGGTTTCTCTCTACACACGCTGTCCGTGGTGACTGGTTGGTTTCTCTCTACACATGCTGTCCGTGGTGACTAGTTGGTTTCTCTCTACATACGCTGTCCGTGGTGACTGGTTGGTTTCTCTCTACATACACTGTCCGTGGTGACTGGCTGGTTTCTCTCTACATACACTGTCCGTGGTGACTGGTTGGTTTCTCTCTACATACGCTGTCCGTGGTGATTGGTTGGTTTCTCTCTACATACACTGTCCGTGGTGACTGGTTGGTTTCTCTCTACATACGTTGTCGCTAGTGACTGACTTCTCCCTACACGAGATTAACTGACATCTCCCTTTACACGCTGTCGCTGGGGACTGACTTCTTCCTACACATGCTGACTACTGGATTAACTGACTTCTCACTTAGGTGACTGGTTGGCTTATCCCTACGCAGGCTGTCTCATAAGACTTTTGGACTTCTCCCTACATGCAATGTCCCTTGTGATTGGGTGGCTTCTCACTACATATGTTGTCCCTGGATAGGTTTTCTCTATACACGGTGTCCCAATTACTGATTAGCTTCTGTCCACACACGCTGTCCACAGTGACCAGTTGGCTTATTCCTATATACGCTGTCCCCAATGACTAGCTGGCTTATTCCTATATATGCTGTCCCCAGTGACTAGTTGACTTCTCTCTACACATGCTGTCCCCAGTGACTAGTTGACTTCTCTCTACACATGCTGTCCACAGTGACTAGTTGACTTCTCTCTACATATGCTGTCCCCAGTGGTTAGTTCAACTCTCCCACACATTGCCTCCAGTGATTCCCTGGCCTATCCCATACATATAGTCCCCAGTGACTGCCTGACCTGTCCCATACATGTTGTCCCCAGGAACTGCTTGACCTCTCCCATACATGCTGTACTCAGTGACAAGTTGGCTTCTGTTTTCTTACACATGGTAACAGATTGGCTTCTTTAAGTTTTCTTACACATGATGACAGGTTGGCTTCTCAAAGTTTTCTTACACATGGTGACAGGTTGGCTTCTCAGACTTTTTTTTACACATTGTGACAGGTTGGCTTCTCAAAGTTTTCTTACACATGTGACAGGTTGGCTTCTCAGACTTTTTTTTACACATTGTGACAGGTTGGCTTCTCAGAGTTTTCTTACACATGGTGACAGGTTGGTTTCTCAGACTTTTCTTACACATGGTGACTGGTTGGTTTTTCTCTACATACACTGTCCGTGGTGACTGGTTGGTTTCTCTCTACATACGTTGTCGCTAGTGACTGACTTCTCCCTACACGAGATTAACTGACATCTCCCTTTACACGCTGTCGCTGGGGACTGACTTCTTCCTACACATGCTGACTACTGGATTAACTGACTTCTCACTTAGGTGACTGGTTGGCTTATCCCTACGCAGGCTGTCTCATAAGACTTTTGGACTTCTCCCTACATGCAATGTCCCTTGTGATTGGGTGGCTTCTCACTACATATGTTGTCCCTGGATAGGTTTTCTCTATACACGGTGTCCCAATTACTGATTAGCTTCTGTCCACACACGCTGTCCACAGTGACCAGTTGGCTTATTCCTATATACGCTGTCCCCAATGACTAGCTGGCTTATTCCTATATATGCTGTCCCCAGTGACTAGTTGACTTCTCTCTACACATGCTGTCCCCAGTGACTAGTTGACTTCTCTCTACACATGCTGTCCCCAGTGACTGGTTGACTTCTCTCTACACATGCTGTCCCCAGTGGTTAGTTCAACTCTCCCACACATTGCCTCCAGTGATTCCCTGGCCTATCCCATACATATAGTCTCCAGTGACTGCCTGACCTGTCCCATACATGTTGTCCCCAGGAACTGCTTGACCTCTCCCATACATGCTGTACTCAGTGACAAGTTGGCTTCTGTTTTCTTACACATGGTAACAGATTGGTTTCTTTAAGTTTTCTTACACATGATGACAGGTTGGCTTCTCAACGTTTTCTTACACATGGTGACAGGTTGGCTTTTCAAAGTTTTCTTACACATGGTAACAGATTGGTTTCTTTAAGTTTTCTTACACATGATGACAGGTTGGCTTCTCAAAGTTTTCTTACACATTGTGACAGGTTGGCTTCTTCCAATACTTTTATGATTTCTATGGTCATTTTCAACAAAACTAGAAGAAGTCAGTACTGCTAAGATTTCAATAGTGCTCTAGTGTTATTTGTTTGTGGTCCAGTGGTCAGAGCTGGGTTAAGATAGTTTCATGATCTAGTGGTCAGAACTGGGTTAAGATAGTTTCATGATCTAGTGGTCAGAGCTGGGTTAAGATGGTTTCATGATCTAGTGGTCAGAGCTGGGTTAAGATGGTTTCATGATGTAGTGGTCAGAACTGGGTTAAGATAGTTTCATGATCTAGTGGTCAGAGCTGGGTTAAGATGGTTTCATGATCTAGTGGTCAGAGCTGGGTTAAGATGGTTTCATGATCTAGTGGTCAGAGCTGGGTTAAGATGGTTTCATGATGTATTGGTCAGAGCTGGGTTAAGATGGTTTCATGATGTAGTGGTCAGAGCTGGGTTAAGATGGTTTCATGATCTAGTGGTCAGAGCTGGGTTAAGATGGTTTCATGATGTAGTGCCCAGAGCTGGGTTAAGATGGTTTCATGATCTAGTGGTCAGAGCTGGGTTAAGATGGTTTCATGATCTAGTGGTCAGAGCTGGGTTAAGATGGTTTCATGATGTAGTGCCCAGAGCTGGATTGTTTGGTAATTGATCAGCATGGTCTATGTGAACTATTTATAGGGCTGCATGGTGTAGTACTGCCTGCATGGTCTATGTGAACTATTTATAGGGCTGCATGGTGTAGTACTGCCTGCATGGTCTCCATCTAGTTCAGTCCCTAGCCAAGCCAACATCTCCAATATTTGTTATGTGAAGATTGATTGACTGAATGATCTTTATTTCCAAAGGGTTAAGAATTGGGCACGTAGGCCTGTCTGATATTCTATACAACTTTCACTCTGTTCCAGACATTCTACAGAAGTGTATTCAGACAGTGTCTGAGCCAAGCCAACATCTCCCATGTTTGTTGTGTGATATATTCAGACAGTGTCTGAGCCAAGCCAACATCTCCCATGTTTGTTGTGTGATATATTCAGACAGTTTCTGAGTCAAGCCAACATCTCCCATGTTTGTTGTGTGATATATTCAGACAGTTTCTCAGTCAAGCCAACATCTCCCATGTTTGTTGTGTGATATATTCAGACAGTTTCTGAGTCAAGCCAACATCTCCCATGTTTGTTGTGTGATATATTCAGACAGTTTCTGAGCCAAGCCAACATTTTTCATGTTTGTTGTGTGATATATTCAGACAGTTTCTGAGTCAAGCTGACATCTCCCATGTTTGTTGTGTGATATATTCACACAGCTTCTGAGCCAAGCCAACATCTTTCATGTTTGTTGTGTGATATATTCAGACAGTTTCTGAGTCAAGCCAACATCTCCCATGTTTGTTGTGTGATATATTCAGACAGTTTCTGAGCCAAGCCAACATTTTTCATGTTTGTTGTGTGATATATTCAGACAGTTTCTGAATCAAGCTGACATCTCCCATGTTTGTTGTGTGATATATTCAGACAGTTTCTGGGGAAAGCCAACATCTCCCATGTTTGTTGTATGTTATATTCAGACAGTTTCTGAGCCAAGCCAACATCTCCCATGTTTGTTGTGTGATATATTCAAACAGTTCTGGGCCAAGCCAACATCTCCCATGTTTGTTGTGTGATATATTCAGAGTTTCATAGCCAAGCTGACATCTTCCATGTTTGTTGTGTGATATATTCAGAGTTTCAGAGCCAAGCTGACATCTTCCATGTTTGTTGTGTGATGTATTCATACACTTTCTGAGTAAAGCCAACATCTCCCATGTTTGTTGTGTGATATATTCAGAAAGTTTCTGAGCCAGGCCAACATCTCCCATGTTTGTTGTGTGATATATTCAGAGTTTCAGAGCCAAACTGACATTTTCCATGTTTGTTGTGTGATATATTCAGAGTTTCATAGCCAAGCTGACATCTTCCATGTTTGTTGTGTGATATATTCAGAAAGTTTCTGAGCCAAGCCAACATCTCCCATGTTTGTTGTGTGATATATTCAGACAGTTTCTGAGTCAAGCCAACATCTCCCATGTTTGTTGTGTGATGTATTCAGAGTTTCAGAGCTAAGCTGACATCTTCCATGTTTGTTGTGTGATGTATTCATACAGTTTCTGAGCCAAGCTGACATCTTCCATGTTGTTGTGTGATGTATTCATACACTTTCTGAGTAAAGCCAACATCTCCCATGTTTGTTGTGTGATATATTCAGAAAGTTTCTGAGCCAGGCCAACATCTCCCATGTTTGTTGTGTGATGTATTCAGAGTTTCAGAGCCAAACTGACATTTTCCATGTTTGTTGTGTGATATATTCAGAGTTTCATAGCCAAGCTGACATCTTCCATGTTTGTTGTGTGATATATTCAGAAAGTGTCTGAGCCAAGCCAACATCTCCCATGTTTGTTGTGTGATATATTCAGACAGTTTCTGAGCCAAGCCAACATCTCCCATGTTTGTTGTGTGATATATTCAGACAGTGTCTGAGCCAAGCCAACATCTCCCATGTTTGTTGTGTGATATATTCAGACAGTTTCTGAGCCAAGCCAACATCTTCCATGTTTGTTGTGTGATATATTCAGACAGTTTCTGAGTCAAGCTGACATCTCCCATGTTTGTTGTGTGATATATTCACACAGCTTCTGAGCCAAGCCAACATCTTTCATGTTTGTTGTGTGATATATTCAGACAGTTTCTGAGTCAGCCAACATCTCCCATGTTTGTTGTGTGATATATTCAGACAGTGTCTGAGCCAAGCCAACATCTTCCATGTTTGTTGTGTGATATATTCAGACAGTTTCTGAGTCAAGCTGACATCTCCCATGTTTGTTGTGTGATATATTCAGACAGTTTCTGGGGAAAGCCAACATCTCCCATGTTTGTTGTATGTTATATTCAGACAGTTTCTGAGCCAAGCCAACATCTCCCTGTTTGTTGTGTGATATATTCAAACAGTTCTGGGCCAAGCCAACATCTCCCATGTTTGTTGTGTGATATATTCAGAGTTTCATAGCCAAGCTGACATCTTCCATGTTTGTTGTGTGATATATTCAGAGTTTCAGAGCCAAGCTGACATCTTCCATGTTTGTTGTGTGATGTATTCATACACTTTCTGAGTAAAGCCAACATCTCCCATGTTTGTTGTGTGATATATTCAAACAGTTCTGGGCCAAGCCAACATCTCCCATGTTTGTTGTGTGATGTATTCAGAGTTTGAGAGCCAAACTGACATTTTCCATGTTTGTTGTGTGATATATTCAGAGTTTCATAGCCAAGCTGACATCTTCCATGTTTGTTGTGATATATTCAGAAAGTTTCTGAGCCAAGCCAACATCTCCCATGTTTGTTGTGTGATATATTCAGACAGTTTCTGAGTCAAGCCAACATCTCCCATGTTTGTTGTGTGATGTATTCAGAGTTTCAGAGCTAAGCTGACATCTTCCATGTTTGTTGTGTGATGTATTCATACAGTTTCTGAGCCAAGCTGACATCTTCCATGTTTGTTGTGTGATGTATTCATACACTTTCTGAGTAAAGCCAACATCTCCCATGTTTGTTGTGTGATATATTAAGACAGTGTCTGAGTCAAGCCAACATCTCCCATGTTTGTTGTGTGATATATTCAGACAGTTTCTGAATCAAGCTGACATCTCCCATGTTTGTTGTGTGATGTATTCAGAGTTTCAGAGCCAAGCTGACATCTTCCATGTTTGTTGTGTGATATATTCAGACAGTTTCTGAGTCAAGCTGACATCTCCCATGTTTGTTGTGTGATATATTCAGACAGTTTCTGAGTCAAGCCAACATCTCCCATGTTTGTTGTGTGATGTATTCAGAGTTTCAGAGCTAAGCTGACATCTTCCATGTTTGTTGTGTGATGTATTCATACAGTTTCTGAGCCAAGCTGACATCTTCCATGTTTGTTGTGTGATGTATTCATACACTTTCTGAGTAAAGCCAACATCTCCCATGTTTGTTGTGTGATATATTCAGAAAGTTTCTGAGCCAGGCCAACATCTCCCATGTTTGTTGTGTGATGTATTCAGAGTTTCAGAGCCAAACTGACATTTTCCATGTTTGTTGTGTGATGTATTCAGAGTTTGAGAGCCAAACTGACATTTTCCATGTTTGTTGTGTGATGTATTCAGAGTTTGAGAGCCAAACTGACATTTTCCATGTTTGTTGTGTGATGTATTCAGAGTTTGAGAGCCAAACTGACATTTTCCATGTTTGTTGTGTGATGTATTCAGAGTTTGAGAGCCAAACTGACATTTTCCATGTTTGTTGTGTTATATATTCAGACAGTTTCTTAGCCAAGCCAACATCTTCCATGTTTGTTGTGTGATATATTCAAACAGTTCTGGGCCAAGCCAACATCTCCCATGTTTGTTGTGTGATATATTCAGACAGTTTCTTAGCCAAGCCACCATCTTCCATGTTTGTTGTGTGATATATTCAAACAGTTCTGGGCCAAGCCAACATCTCCCATGTTTGTTGTGTGATGTATTCAGAGTGTCAGAGCCAAGCTGACATCTTCCATGTTTGTTGTGTGATGTATTCATACAGTTTCTGAGCCAAGCCAACATCTTCCATGTTTGTTGTGTGATGTACTCATACAGTTTCTGAGTCAAGCTGACATCTTCCATGTTTGTTGTGTGATGTATTCAGACAGTTTCAGAGCCAAGCCAACATCTCCCATGTTTGTTGTCTGAAGAAATGTATTGAGGGATGTATTCTGAGATGATAAAAGACATTCATCCTTGGAACAAAGCACAGATGGCGATGACATTCAGGATATAACACAGCAAGCTCTGGTCATAATGGAACAACTGAAAGTCAAATCAAACCTGTTGACATGTATAGATTAGGGTTTGGTACAAGCTTTCAACAGTTAATTCAACATATACACCTGAAAGTCACACAACATATTTTGTGTGAACTGTAGGAACATTAGTTAAGGCAAGGTTACAGAAATCACAGGCTAAACTGATTGTAAAAAATAAAAGTACCTTAAATAAAATAAGTCATGTCTTGGGTTAATCTGACATACATAATGACCAGATCTGATGTGGCCATATTTGTGCACTGAGGCCATTCTGGCAAATGCTTTACTTTTCCAAGACCAATAGTTAAAAAAGTGGTCAGTTAATCTCTCTCTCTCTCACACACACACATACATACATCAGCTTACAGGCTATTCTCATAGCTCTTGTATCACAGTGTAGCAACAAAATCTGATAAATAATGTCTTACATTTGTCCACCACATAGAAAAAAACAAATTAAGCAGTAAAACAAAAAAAAAAGATATCAGATAATATTGCCCCCTCCATACCCACACACAATAATGAAAATATGAAACAAACATTATCTTGGTTAAGATTTTAGAGTAAAGAAAATCTGACTTGTTTCCTACTATGATGTAGAAATGTTTACATGTACCAACTGCAGGACGGTGAGCTAGCAAAGACAGAAGAGTAATGAACTAGTAAGATAGTGCTGAAAGAATGAAAATAAGCAAATACTGACAGCAAGACAACAGTCTAGCACTGACCTCAGGACTGTAGGCCAGCACAGGCAGGACAGCAAAGCTAGCACTGACCTCAGGACTGTAGGCCAGCATATGCAGGACAGCAAAGCTAGCACTGACCTCAGGACTGTAGGCCAGCAGAGGCAGGACAGCAAAGCTAGCACTGACCTCAGGACTGTAGGCCAGCAGAGGCAGGACAGTAAGCTAGCACTGACCTCAGGACTGTAGGCCAGCATAGGCAGGACAGCAAGCTAGCACTGACCTCAGGACTGTAGGCCAGCATAGGCAGGACAGCAAGCTAGCACTGACCTCAGGACTGTAGGCCAGCATAGGCAGGACAGCAAGCTAGCACTGACCTCAGGACTGTACACCAGCATAGGCAAGATAGCAAGCTAGAATTGACCTCAGGACTTTACACCAGCATAGACAAGATAGCAAGCTAGCACTGACCTCAGGACTGTACACCAGCATAGACAAGATAGCAAGCTAGCACTGACCTCAGGACTGTACACCAGCATAGGCAAAACAGTTAGCTAGCACTGACCTCAGGACTGTACACCAGCATAGACAAGATAGCAAGCTAGCACTGACCTCAGGACTTTACACCAGCGTAGACAAGACAGTAAGCTAGCACTGACCTCAGGACTGTACACCAGCATAGGCAAGACAGTAAGCTAGCACTGACCTCAGGACAGTAAGCTAAGCTAGCATTGACATAAAAAAAGCTGTCATGACAGCAGGACAGTAAGCTAAGCTGGCACTGACAGGACAATAAACTAGCATGGACCTCAGGACTGTACACCAGCACAGGCAGAACAGTAAGCTAGCACTGACAGCAGGACAGTAAGCTAGCACTGACAGCAGGACAGTAAGCTAGCACTGACAGCAGGACAGTAAGCTAGCACTGACAGCAGTACAATGAGTTAGTACAGGACAGCAAAAACACAGCACTGTCACTACTTCTGTCAGTTTCCACTCATGTACTACTGTAGAGCCTGACTGACAGCTGTATCATAATTAAACATGTGAACAGTGACAAGTCATGGTCAGTCTATATTAGAAATACTGGTGAAACAAACCTGAGAAAACAAATCAACATGGAGAGATGAGAGGAAACAGCATGACCACAGTGTGGACAAAATGTCCCAATATTTATTTTTTCTTCCCAGACTATCCCAGTAAACAAGTTTCATCACAACAAACCAAGGTCAAGGCCATGTGTAAAGGTAAAATTCCCATTTCCATGACATTAACGCATACTGGGGTATATGGTGTTAGGCCCATATCTTCCATGACCTTCAGCACGTGAAAATGTGATGTGGTCAGTATTACACCTGGCTGCTTTACCTTCCCTGATTTCTCTGCTACCCATTTTTAGAGGCTGGGTCAACCCTGGGGCCTTTTTGGTGTGTACTTGAAAAAATCCCACTGCTGGGACTGAACTCGGTACCACCTTGTGTGGCTTAAGATAATCTGTAATTTACAGTGCTTCTCAAGCTTGCTCAAGTCCTGGACCCCTATAACTAATGATAATTTGTATTGGTCTCTTCACACTAACTTGGTGTCAGATGAAAACTTTCAGAATACTGGTAGGTTTGATAACTAATGGTACTAGTATCTTTGTGATATACACAAACCTAGACTGACAACTTGGCTCACTATATAACCCTTGGTAGGAAATCCCACACTGGGAAATGATGGGACAACATTTATCTGGGTCTGTATGTGGCAGTCAGTAAAGACTGTTTTAGTGTCTGGAAAATGAAATTATATGTTGGTCTTGTGGAATGTTGATGAACCAACATTTCAAACAGAGTCTAGGGAATGCTATCAGTTTAAGCAGAAACTGACACATATAATGTATGAAAATAACTGATATTTTAATGATCAAGATCAGGGTCTGGCCTGGACGTCTGTGATGATTATATTTATTAACTGTTCTTAGGTGCCATTATTAAACTTCAATTTTTGGCTAACAGACATGGAACTGTCCAGATCCATATCCACGAAACTCTACCTGCTCTGTCATACATTCAGGTCAAATGTCATCACACATTCAAATGTCACCACACATTCAGGTCAAATGTCACCACACATTCAGGTCAAATGTCACCACATTCAGGTCAAATGTCACCATACACTCAGGTCAAATGGTAAACAAATTGTATACATAATGAGACTGATCCAAAACAACACTAACCAAATGACTGAATTATATCACTTGTGTAAAAGTATTTCTCCACCGACATTTCTCAGTCTGTTTTGTTACAACAAGCATCATTTATGTATCATATGGTATCATGAAAAGCATCACTTATGTACCATATGGTATCATGAAAAGCATCAATTATGTATCATATGGTATCATGAAAAGCATTACTTATGTATCATATGGTATCATGGTAAGCATCACTTATGTATCATACAGTATCATGATAAGCATCAAAACATCACTTATGTATCATATGGCACCATGGTAAGCATCATTTATGTATTATACAGTATCAAGATAAGCATCACTTATGTATCATATGGTATCATAAAAAGCTTCACTTATGTATCATATGGTATCATAAAAAGCTTCACTTATGTATCATATGGTATCATAAAAAGCTTCACTTATGTATCATATGGTATCATAAAAAGCTTCACTTATGTATCATATGGTATCATAAAAAGCTTCACTTATGTATCATAAGGTATCATGAAAAGCTTCACTTATGTATCATATGTGTCATTAGTACTCATTGGAAACATAATAGCCTGTAACTCTGGCCCCAGAACATTCCACTGAAAGCACAAGGTCATAAGATGTCTTGGTGTATGTAAATAATAACATGTTTGTTTCAAATGTGACAGTATCACAAACACACGTCACATTCTGTAATAGTTTCAGTGTGGCACTAAACTCACATGATGATATCATATGTTTTAGTCACATGAGATGAGCACACTGAAATAGTAATGCTGAACTCAAAGATGCCCTCATCAAGAAAGAATGCTACTTAAAACAGAAACAACAAAACTAGCCACAAGTTCATGAACACTTCATGCCTACCATCATCTAAAGAAACCTGTCACGAGCTAGTTAACTCTTTGTGCTCTATTTTCATTAGTTCTATCTGCTCAGACAACCAGGAAAACACAACAAAACAATCAAAACTACAAGCAGCAACTACATCTCAACTTGCAAGCGACATCTTGACCTTGGCTGCCTTCAACTCTCAGCCATGCTTTTCTTCACATTCATAAATCTTGTGTGGTACATTCATTATCTTTATATGTGTGATACATGATGTCATCAAACTGTGATAAGTGTGACAATTTTGCTATCAACATCTGACACATTCACAAATTATACACAAAACAATTTCAATTTATGTTCATGAGCATCATGCAACATTAACTGCCAGCCAATAATAAAGTAACAATCTCATGTTTTATGAACACACAGAAAATCATTTAAAAAAAAAAATCTCATATTATATCAACAACCAGTCAATTATAAACTGACAGCATCATGTGATATGAACAACCAGTCAATCATAAACTGACAGCCTCATGTGATATCAACAACCAGTCAATCATAAACTGACAGCCTCATGTGATATCAACAACCAGTCAATCACAAACTGACAGCCTCATGTGATATCAACAACCAGCCAATCATAAACTGACAGCCTCATATGATATCAACAACCAGCCAATCACAAACTGACAGCCTCATGTGATATCAACAACCAGTCAATCACAAACTGACAGCCTCATGTGATATCAACAACCAGCCAATCACTGAGCTGGTCAGACACAAACCAACAGTTTGTTATGTGAGCACAACCAAAAAAAAAGCAAATAAGAGGCAGTTTCTCTCTCTCTCATGTGTGTGTGTGTGTGTGTGTGTGTGAGAGAGAGAGAGAGAGAGAGGAAAAGTTTTGTTAGAAGGAAAGAGACAGAAAATAATCACTATCACTTCAGTGAAGAGAGAGAGACTGTCGGGAAACAAATCTGAAGTGAGATTCTAGCCAGGTTCACTGCTGTGCTACAATAAGCGGTCTGTGCTGCTGTAACTTGTACAACAGACTAGAAGTCCAAGCCATACCTGTATAGGAGTGGAGAGTACACAGTGCAGATACAAGCTACATGAGAGTGGAGATCTTAACTACAACAGAGTGCAGATACAAGCTACATGAGAGTGGAGATCTTAACTACAACACAGTGCAGATACAAGCTACATGAGAGTGGAGATCTTAACTACAAAAGAGTGCAGATACAAGGTACTTGAGAGTGGAGATCTTAACTACAACAGAGTGGAGATACAAACTACATGAGAGTGGAGATCTTAACTACAACAGAGTGCAGATACAAGCTACATGAGAATGGAGATCTTAACTACAACAGGAGATACAAGCTACTTGAGAGTGGAGATCTTAACTACAACAGAGTGGAGATACAAACTATATGAGAGTGGAGATCTTAACTACAGCAGGAGATACAAGTTACTTGAGAGTGGAGATCTTAACTACAACAGAGTGGAGATACAAGCTACATGAGAGTGGAGATCTTAACTGCAAGAGAATATATCTTCTCAGTTTCAAACTACAAGAGAATATGTTTTCTCAGTTTCAGACTACAAGAGAATATGTTTTCTAAATTTCAAACTACAAGAGAATATATTTTCTCAGTTTCAGAATACAAGAGAATATGTTTTCTAAATTTCAAACTACAAGAGAATGTTTTCTCAGTTTCAAACTACAAGAGAATATGTTTTCTAAATTTTAAACTACAAGAGAATATGTTTTCTCAGTTTCAAACTACAAGAGAATATGTTTTCTAAATTTCAAACTACAAGAGAATATGTTTTCTCAGTTTCAAACTACAAGAGAATATGTTTTCCAAATTTCAAACTACAAGAGAATATGAATTCTCAGTTTCAGACTACAAGAGAATATGTTTAGACATTTCTTCAGGCCACATGTAATGGCCAGTAACCCCCAGAAAGTCCTATGACTTAAGCTGATATAAATACTACTAACACTGGGCCTAGCAAGTCCTATGACTTAAGCTGATATAAATACTACTAACACTGGGCCTAGCAAGTCCTATGACTTAAGCTGATATAAATATTACTAACACTAGGCCTAGCAAGTCCTATGACTTAAGCTGATATAAATACTACTAACACTGGGCCTAGCAAGTCCTATGACTTAAGCTGATATAAATACTACTAACACTGGGCCTAGCAAGTCCTATGACTTAAGCTGATATAAATACTACTAACACTGGGCCTAGCAAGTCCTATGACTTAAGCTGATATAAATATTACTAACACTGGGCCTAGCAAGTCCTTTGACTTAAGCTGATATAAATACTACTAACACTGGGCCTAGCAAGTCCTATGACTTAAGCTGATATAAATACTACTAACACTGGGCCTAGCAAGTCCTATGACTTAAGCTGATATAAATACTACTAACACTGGGCCTAGCAAGTCCTTTGACTTAAGCTGATATAAATGCTACTGACAACGGGATACTTGCTGAACTACACTCTACACATAAATCTTATCAATAACTGACGGAACACTTGCCGAACTTTGTCTTCACTTCCATGTTTCCAGCAAAACAAAGACCAAACAAAATGTTTCATGAAAACTTTCCTACAGACAAATTTGATATGGGCAGATTTTTAAACAAATCTACCATGGACAAACTCTTACAAGAAGATGAACAAATCCAACATGGACAAACTCTTACAAGAAGATGAACAAATCCAACATGGACAAACTTTCACAACAAAAAGAAGAAATTTAACCTGGACAAACATAACAAAAGGAAGAAATCTAACCTGGACAAACTCTCACAAAAAAAAAAAAAAATGAAGAAATCTAACCTGGACAAACTCTCACAAAAAAAAAGGAAGAAATCTAACCTGGACAAACTCTCACAAGAAACTGAACAAATCTTAACATGGAAATGGACACATTCTTAAGAAGAAGACAAAGAACTGTCTGCCTGTGGTCACAGAACAAAAACTTAACAGAGAGATGATGTGATACTGAAGCATCACACAAACAACGTCTCTCTGTGATCAACATAAACAAAAGAATCTTTTAGGTTTCATAAAAATAAAAAAGGAGAGATGTATCACAGAATTCAGTTTATTTACAGCCAATTAGACAAGAACTTTCTTTCATAAAACTATTACTGTTAAATTTTCCTGGCTTATTACCACTATGCCAAACTTATAACAGATCATTACCTGAAATCTAAGATGAATTCACTACTTTTTTTCCTGTACATAAATAATATTAACATTTCCTTTTGACTCATCACTTTTTCTACACAAAACTTTTTGATTTTTTTCTACTTCCTCTAAAAGAAACTTTCTGACTTGTTACTTTCACTAAAAAATGTTTTAAAAAAACTGACAGTGTTACAGGAAACAATACAGAACAGAATAAAAATGGCACAATTTGCCAACAGGCTCTTCAACAAATTGGCAACATGTTTGCACATGAAATAAAAAGATGATATGTAGATGTAGAAAGCTGATTTGAGGTCCAAGTGATAAAGCAAAGATTTCTCTCTGACTTAACCAGTGGATTTCATGAGCTGGAGTAAGTCATCTGATGCTAGTACCTGCTCTTAATCTAGCCAAGTGTACTGCTTCAGTGGCCAACAACAAACTTACCCATCCATCTGGCCACACAACCAACAACGAAATCTGAATATTGTTTCATAGAAGCAAAGTTCCTGATTTTTAAATAAGCAATGTGATATGTGAAAATCACGACTATTTCCTGCATGTACAACCAGACACGCATGCATGCACACACACACACACACACACACACACACACACACACACATAGAGAGTTAGAAACATTCTGGCAGGAAGTCATGTCACACCCGTAGCAGCACCCTGTTTAGTATACCTAGGCGGGAACAGAATTAGGAACTGATTCTTTCGATTCTTCTGGTAAAAGCAGTTGCCCAGTTCCTACAAACCAATACCAGGTACAAACTGATTCCTTATACTGAGTAGCATCAACATGGAACTGCTTTAGAAAACAGAAATCAAAAATGTTTCAAATACAAGAACAACCATTTGTCAGCGGCAACAGCATTGAGAACTGGCGTGTAATGATGGGAGATTTTGTTTGAAAGTCAAACCAATACCATCATTCATAAAACTATTACTGTTAAATTTTCCTGGCTTATTACCACTATGCCAAACTTATAACAGATCATTACCTGAAATCTAAGATGAATTCACTACTTTTTTTCCTGTACATAAATAATATTAACATTCCTTTTGACTCATCACTTTTTCTACACAAAACTTTTTGATTTTTTTCTACTTCCTCTAAAAGAAACTTTCTGACTTGTTACTTTCACTAAAAAATGTTTTAAAAAAACTGACGGTGTTACAGGAAACAATACAGAACAGAATAAAAATGGCACAATTTGCCAACAGGCTCTTCAACAAATTGGCAACATGTTTGCACATGAAATAAAAAAGATGATATGTAGATGTAGAAAGCTGATTTGAGGTCCAAGTGATAAAGCAAAGATTTCTCTCTGACTTAACCAGTGGATTTCATGAGCTGGAGTAAGTCATCTGATGCTAGTACCTGCTCTTAATCTAGCCAAGTGTACTGCTTCAGTGGCCAACAACAAACTTACCCATCCATCTGGCCACACAACCAACAACGAAATCTGAATATTGTTTCATAGAAGCAAAGTTCCTGATTTTTAAATAAGCAATGTGATATGTGAAAATCACGACTATTTCCTGCATGTACAACCAGACACACAGAGAGTTAGAAACATTCTGGCAGGAAGTCATGTCACACCCGTAGCAGCACCCTGTTTAGTATACCTAGGCGGGAACAGAATTAGGAACTGGTTCTTTCGATTCTTCTGGTAAAATCAGTTGCCCAGTTCCTACAAACCAATACCAGGTACAAACTGATTCCTTATACTGAGTAGCATCAACATGGAACTGCTTTAGAAAACAGAAATCAAAAATGTTTCAAATACAAGAACAACCATTTGTCAGCGGCAACAGCATTGAGAACTGGCGTGTAATGATGGGAGATTTTGTTTGAAAGTCAAACCAATACCATCATCGTGCCATGTCACACCACTGCTGCCCCTTCCTTATATTCCCCTTCCTTTTATAATTAAAATTAAAGTCCCTTATTTCATTCAGTCTTAACTGATGAACCACATTTCAAACCACAGTAGCCATATATTTCTGTACTGCGTAGTTATTAAATGTGCTCATTTTATTTGTTAACTCTGATCTACATATTTGTCTCTCCTCATAAAACATGTATTTTATATACACACACACATGCTAGGTTGTTAACTAATGAAGATGTTCCTATTTTAAATATGAGGGTGATTCAAAAAGTAACAGCAAATTGACAGCCTCATGAAATTCATGGAAGAATGCTGCAACAATATGGAGGTGCATGCACTGGCAAGAGAAAAGTGTGTGAGTGGGTAGCACTTAAAAATGGGCGAACTTCAAGCCATGATGAGGAATGTTCCAGCTGTCCCAGTATGAGCTTTACTGATGAGAATGTGGGTCATAATAACACTATTACTCATGATAACTGGAGCATCTCTATAGAAGTTCTGGCCAGGTAATTTGATATTACTGTCAGATTCACACATACCATAGTCATTAAGGTTTTGAAGTATCACAAGTTGTGAGCACACTGGGTGCCTAAGATGTTGACTGATGATTTGTGTGCAGATTTCCACAGCCTTCTTAGCACGGTATAAAAGTTTGCGTGCAGACTTCCACAGCCTTCTTAGCACAGTATAAAAGTTTGCGTGCAGACTTCCACAGCCTTCTTAGCACGGTATAAAAGTTTGCGTGCAGACTTCCACAGCCTTCTTAGCACGGTATAAAAGTTTGCGTGCAGACTTCCACAGCCTTCTTAGCACGGTATAAAAGTTTGCGTGCAGACTTCCACAGCCTTCTTAGCACGGTATAAAAGTTTGCGTGCAGACTTCCACAGCCTTCTTAGCACGGTATAAAAGTTTGCGTGCAGACTTCCACAGCCTTCTTAGCACGGTATAAAGGTTTGCGTGCAGACTTCCACAGCCTTCTTAGCACGGTATAAAAGTTTGCGTGCAGACTTCCACAGCCTTCTTAGCACGGTATAAAAGTTTGCGTGCAGACTTCCACAGCCTTCTTAGCATGGTATAAAAGTTTGCGTGCAGACTTCCACAGCCTTCTTAACATGGTGTACAAGGTGAAGGGGTGAAAGTTCCTTGTGTGCATCGTTACTGGGGACAAAACCTGGGTGCATCACTATGAGGCTGAAAGCAGGAGGCAGCCTTCAGAATGGTGATATACTGCCTTCCTGGTCGTCTCAACCATCCACCAGTAAGGTCCTTTTCACTCTTTTCTGGGGTATGAATGGATCAATTTCGGAGCACTAACATGAAAAGGATGACACTGTGAATAGTGTCTGTTACAGCATGATGTTGGAGGAGGAGCTGAAACCAGCAGTATGAAACTGTCACAGAGGACTTTTATCACCATCTAAAGATGTTCTTCTCCTTCACGATAATTTATGTCCTTATGTGAATGCTGCAACTGTAGGCACCATTTGAAGATTGAGATTTCAGATCTTACAGCATTGTCCATACAGCCCTGATCTTGCTCCCTCTGATTATCATGTGTTTGGACCCATGAAGGACACTCAGAGAGGACTAAAGTTTAGGAGCGATAATGAGGTCAAAAGAAGTGGTATATTTCTGGCTGAGAGCACAGCTGAAAATTTTTTTCTCTGTTGGAATAAAGAGCTGGTGAACCAGTGTATGAAATGTGTTGAAAAGGAGGGTTATTATGTAGAAATATGGCATATGAGTTGTATCTCTAACTGAATTATGCATATTAGAAATTGTCAATTTGCCATTACTTTTTTTAATCACTCTTGTACGAGGGTCACACCAAAAGTTGTGAGTAAAATTTTTTTAAAATCAGAACATAGATTGAGAAATATAAATGTATCACCATAATCTGCATCCTTTGCAGTTCATGTAGAAGTTATATGGTGTTACCATCATGTGTCACGTGACCATGAGGAGCATAAACAAAATGGCGGGTGCTGAAGTTTCATTTCATCAATGTGCTGTTATTTCTATTGAGTTCCTCACTAAAGAGGAAATCCCCACTGCTGAAATTCACCAAAGACTTCAACATGCAAAGATGGAAACACAAGCATCCAAGATATGCCTCGCAGTGGTCGTCCTCAAACTGCCTCCACTGAACACAATGTGGACAGGGTTGACAACATCATTAAAGAAGACAGACGTGTCACATTATCTGAAATCACTGTAAATCTTGCAACAGGACACAATGCAGTGCAGGAAATGACTGAAACCCTAGGCTATAGAAAAGTTTGTGCCCGCTGGGTCCCACAGGAGAGAACATCCAGAAAGCAGTGCATCTGTGCCGTCAGTCAGCTGAAACAGAATTCTACCAGGAGGGTATTTTCAAACTTGCAAAGCACTGGGGAAAAATGTGTGCAGAGAAATGGAGATTATGTTGAAACCTTAAGAAAAGGATGCAGATTAAGGTGATACATTTATATATTCTCTATCTATAAATTTTGCTCAAGACTTTCAGTATGACCCTCCTAGTTTTTAAAATTTACCAAGGGCAGTAACCCCAGGAACTGGTTCCATAAATACTTACTAAATGGGTACTTGAAAGATTCAGTTTCTAAATAACCAAGTAGTGACCAGTTCTACTGCTCAGTGAAAACAGAACATGTGCAGGTACTAGTTTGTTTAAACATTTCATTCAATCACACACAACATCTCTTTCATCTTATCTCAGTTCCAGAGAAACAGTGAAGTTACTGTAATGTAACTCTGCTGTAGCAACATCATAAGTTATGCTGTCAATAAATATTTGGTTTTCATAGTTGCAGAAAGACATCACAATGTTAATGATCACTTTTCTGCACAAGAAGTACTGTACAAGGATAGCTTTCTAATTTGTGTACACTAACATGTACACTCAACAATGACACCATCATACTTGTGCTATAACATGTACACTCAATGATGCCATCATACTTATGATGTAACATGTACACTAAACAATGACACCATCATATTTGCGCTGTGACATGTACACTCAATAATGACACCATCATACATGTGCTGTAACATGTACACTCAACAATGACACCATCATACTTATGTTGTAACATGTACACTCAACAATGACACCATCATACTTATGCTGTAACATGTACACTCAACAGTGACACCATCATACTTATGCTGTAACATGTACACTCAACAATGACACCACCATACTTGTGCTGTAACATGTACACTCTTCAAGACCATCTTTTAACATGGACAGCACAACCCAAAAGAAAAAAAAAAGTACAGAGAACTAACAAAAATTGTCATATAAATATTTTGGAATGTGAAGGGCTACATTCAAGAGAAATTTAAACAAAATGTGAGAAGGTCAAGGTAAGAAGATGAAGAAGGAGAAAAGAAAACAGAAGTTGGTGTGATTACTCTCTGCTCAACTTCCATCATTTCTTCATTTACGCTGAGGGGGGCTGGCAGAAGATGTGTGATAAATTGTGTTTGTGTGTGGCTGGGTGTATGTGATCTGAAAAAATATAAGCTAATTTACATGTAGTGTATGTGTGACTGTAGTGTGTATGTGTATGACATGATGAAAGCACTATTTCTCACTGTTTAGCCATGTATATAGAGAAGTGTACCACACAAGACACAGTATTCTACACCTGGTATGTATGTTATGGTATGTTATGTATGGTCTGTATGTTATGGTACGGTATGCATGGTACATACACACATACATATGTAGAGTGTTGCACACAAGACACAGTATTCTACACCTGGTATGTAAGTGTATGTATACTGACAATGTTCCACACAAAGATAACGTTCTACACCTGGTACGTAAGTGTATATATGCTGACAATGTTCCACACAAAGACACTGTTCTACACCTGATATGTGTGTATGTATGTGGAAGTATGCAGACAGTGTTCTACACCTGATATGTGTGTATGTATGTGGAAGTATGCAGACAGTGTTCTACACCTGATATGTGTGTATGTATGTGGAAGTATGCAGATAGTGCTACATATAAAACAATGTTCTACACCTGATATGTGTGTATGTATGTGGAAGTATGCAGACAGTATTCTACACCTGATATGTGTGTAAATGCTGGCCTCTAGCACTAGCACTGTCTTCATGTTTACGTCTTGTTTTCTTGTCTTCAAACACAACAGTATCTTCATTATTGTCACTGTCTGAGCTGTCAGTCATGGGTGGCTCATCACTGGAGTCAATGACCAAGTAATCAGAATCAGAGTCGGTCTCGTCAGCGGCTGCCAGCCTGGGCAGTGATGTGCCACGGTAACGGAGAATGTCCTCGGGTCTAAGGTTCATCATCTTGTTCACCTCCAGGCTGGAGTCTGAGTTTGATCTTGGTATTGCTGACTGATCTTGAGTCAGAGCGCTAGGTTCATTCTGGTCAAGGTCATGACCTGTCTGTACATCCACTTCATCCACCTGGATTTCTATAGCCGGATGGTTGGACGGTGAAGGTACTTCAACTGTTTGTACCGACACTTCTACTACTGCCAGTACCTCCTTCAATACCTCAGTTCTGGAGTTGTCAATCAGATCTTCTAAGTGATCATCACTTGGTGTTCTTGACCTCTTGATGTGAATTTCCCCCATACTCTCTTGTACAGTGACATCCTCCCCTTCCTCAATAGCACTCAGCCCATTATTATTGATGCCTCCAGAAGTAGACGGCTGCTCATCTTCCCCACTCTTGGAACCTCTCCTCCCAAAGTCTTTCTTAATAAACGACATCTTCTCCTTCATGGACGAACTCGCCCGACGCACAAACCCACCAACCGCGGCCGAGCGCGAGGCCTTGGATGGCTCACTTTGACCTCCATCAAGGCATTCTGATTTATTTCTCCCAGCCTGCACCTGGGCTTCCAGAGAGTTGAAGCAGTTCTGCAACCCTGAGCAGTACTGCAGCATGAGCAGTCTCATGGCATCTTGCTTCTCAACAGACTTGAAGATCTTATTGTTCAGAGCTTTCAGCTCCGACTTACGTTTGGAAGCTGGGTTCTTCTGCTCCTTTTCTTCCAGCAATGCCAGCTCCTGCTCCAGCGACTCCTTGTTCTCCATTTCTGCCTTCAGCTCTTCATCCAGTTTCCTTACCTGTAAACATCAATAACATTTACAGTGTGTAACTCTGTCACCATACCACAAGAAACAAACATCAAGATTTATATGGCACAGTCTGACACAACAAGAAACAAACATCAAGATTTATATGGCACAGTCTGACACAACAAGAAACAAACATCAAGATTTATATGGCACAGTCTGACACAACAAGAAACAAACATCAAGATTTATATTGCACAGTCTGACACAACAAGAAACAAACATCAAGATTTATATGGCACAGTCTGACACAACAAGAAACAAACATCAAGATTTATAACATGTAACACTGACATCTGGTGGTTCTCAGAAAAGAAACAATCAAATATATGACATTAAGAACATGTTATATCCACAAAATGATTTAATAGCGCGTGACATTCACAATACATGAAATCCAGATGTGACATTCACAATACATGAAATCCAGATGTGACATTAACAATACATGAAATCCAGATGTAACATTCACAATACATGAAATCCAGATGTGACACTTACAATGTATAACTGACTATTAGAAAATGTAACATTCAGAAGACATGACATTCATGACATACAGCAGTTACAATCCATGATCATCAAAATATGTAACATTCTGAAGGTACTTATTCTCTGACTATACGCCCATAACATAAGCATTCACTAAGTATCCCACATGACATAACCATTTAATAAGTATCCCACATGACATAAGCATTTATTAAGTATCTCACAATGACATAAGCATTCACAAAGTATCCCACATGGCATAAGCATTCACTAACTATATCACATGACATAAGCATTCACTAAATAACTCACATGACATCAGCAGTCAATGAGCATCCAACATGACATATTTACTGAGTACCGCACATGACATCAACATTCACTGAATTTACTTGTTTCAACTTGAGGAATCTGTGCTCTAACATACAAGAAAATGTTTCTAGGTTAAGTGGAAACAAGCAAAGAGAAGGTAACTCTCACAAGTTCTTCCAGCTTGTCCTTGCGTAATGATGGTTCCATGTCAATGTACAGCCGTGCTCCAATTTCTTTGGCTGACAGGATTGCCTTATCACTGAGAGCTGCAGGAACCTTGTTTTTCCGCAAGTGTTTGAGGACATTTTCCTTCATACGGTCGGTCTGCTCCTTCAGCATTCTAAATCGGTTAACCGGGTTTACCTTCAGTCAGGTACAGAACACAGAAAATTGATCAGTTACCACATTTGCTCAATCATTAACCTTAAGAAAATTTTCTTTAGTAATTCAAACAACAGATGGTGAATACTTCCTGTAATATGGTAAGCCAAGATGGGGAAATACCTTAACCTATTTCTTAACAAGAGACACCAACAGAATGTTTTATATTTAACAAAAGATGAGTAAAACATCTAGAACAATCACTCATTCATTCATTCATTTGCATGTCCCTTGCTGAACTTTGCCTCCCTAACAGCACTCCCGTAGGCCTCTCGGTTGTGAGAAAGATGGCCTGCTGCTGATACATCCATTTGCAGATCATCAATGATGTCTTGCAGCCATCTTCGCCTTGGTCTTCTTCTCTTTCTTGTTCCCATTATGTACCCTTCCAAAACAGTTTTCTCTAGATTATCATGACATTTAATGTGTCCAAAATATTTAAGTTTTGTCTGTTTAATCCTCTTTACAAGCCAGTCTTCTTCAATATTAAGTTCTTGTAGTATGGATATATTTGTTGTTTTTTGTGTCCATCATATTTGAAGAACTCTTCTGTAGCATTTACATTCAAAGGCATTTATGTGTTTCTCGGCCGTTTTGTTAAGTGTCCAGGTCTCACAGGCATATATTGCGATGGGAAAAATGCATGCCCTTAAAAATCTTATTTTTGTATTATTCTTATTTATTAATCTTATTTTTACCCCTTGTTTTATATCAACCAAGTTGTTGTTTCACCATTTATTCTTACTGCTGCTTGTTGGTCTAGATACAGCAGTGATGTTAAATGTATCAAATGTGTTGGAAATCCCATTTTTTCCATTACTTCCCAAAGTTTCTGGTGTTGTACACAATCAAATGCCTTTGAGTAGTCTATAAAGGATAAATATAGATTCACATTAAACTCTCTGCATTTCTCTATTATTAATCTTATCTTATATCTTATATCCTTCCCGTGCCGTTAAACATCACATAGGGCTCGCAAAGTAGTTCGCCAATTTTTCCTGTCTTCGGCGAGTCTTTCAACCTCATCAAAGGATTTTATGCCTGTTAATTTGGCCTCTCTTAATAATGTCCTCTTCAGAGTTTCACGTGGTCTGCCTCTTTTTCTTCGGCCTGTTGTGTTCCATTTGATAGCTTGTTTTGGGATTCTCTGATCATTTCTTCTCATCAAGTGACCAACATATGTCCATCTCCTTTTCCTGATCACCCATGAGACTGGTTGTTGTTCAGTCATCTGTCTTATCTCTGCGTTGTTCTTGAATTCATTCCACTTGATGCCAAGTATTTTCCTTAGGCATTTGTTTTCAAAACAGTCTAATTTCTTTTCTATTTCTTTAGTTGTTTTCCAGCTTTCGCATGCATAAATGAGGGTGGATATTACCTTTGAATTGAATAGCAACTTGGTTTTTGTGCTTATAACTTTTGAATTCCATATGTTCTCAAGATTCTTGAAGACTGATGCTGCTTTTGCAATTCTGATCCTAACTTCCTTTCTAGTGTCACCATCCTGGTCTATGTAGCTGCCAAGGTATGCAAATTGATTGACTTCTTCAATATCTGTCCCTTCTATGCGTATTTTTCCATTTTGATTGAGAAGAATTTTCATTATTTTTGTTTTGTCCTTGTTAACTTCAAGTCCTATTTTGCTAGCCAGTGAAGACAGGCTATCTGTTTTTTCTTGCATGGAATTCACATTATTACTGATAAGAGTTATGTCATCAGCAAAATCAAGATCTTCTAGTTGGGTCCCATGTACCCAGTCAATACTTGTGTTACCTGTGCAGCATTTTTTCATTATGAAGTCTATTGTAATCCCAAAAAGTAAAGGATTAATCTTATACTGAATATATAATCTCTTGATCCTCTTCCTTGCCTGAAACCAGCTTGGACCATACTGACTTCTTCTTCTATTTTCTTATGAAGTCTACCCATTATGCTTTTTAACAGAATTTTACTGGCATGACTAATCAGTGCAACAGTTCTGTAGTTTGTGAATAATTTCAGGTTACCCTTTTCTGGCAGTGGTATGAATACAGTTCTTTTCCATTCTTTTGGCCAAATACCTGAATGCCATTTCTTTTTACATAGTGCATGATAAATTGTTGCACATTCCTTTCCTCCTGCTTTAATAAATTCAGCTGTTATCTCATCACATCTTGGTGATTTACCATTTTTCAGATTATTTACTGCCCATAAAACTTCTTCTATTGTCGGTTCAGGTTCTTTCTCCTCCAATAATAATTCACACTGTTGACTTCTGCTTTCACAGTCAGTTGTTTCATACATTCCTCTGCAATATTCCTTCCATCTTTCTAGAATTTCCTCTGTCTCTGTCAAGGTATTCCCCATCTTGTCACAAATTACATTTAGCTTAGGTGTGACATTTCTCATCAATGTCTTCATTTCTTTAAACATTTCACTATCTCTTCCACACTTCTGATATCCGTCTATTCTTTCACAACAATATTGTATGTATTGTTTTTTTTTTCTTTTCTTATGTTTCTTCGTACTACTTTTGTTAAAGATTTATATTTCTCTTTGTTGCTTGTCATGTTCCATTGTGTCTTCATTTCTCTACGTTGTTTTATCAGTTCTAGTGTGCCTGCTGTATTCCATCCATTCTTTTGTGTTTTATTTACTGGAACCATGTCTTTAGCTGTTGTTATTAAGATATCTCTGGCCTGCGTAGCCAATTCATCTTGTGTCATCTCCTCCTGTACAGCCATCAGGATTTTGAAACAGTTCTTCACTTCTATACCATATTGTTCTGGTATTTTTGTAAGATTAAAGTGGAGTGGTCTTGATCCCGTAACTGTCTTTTTTATCTTTATCTTCATGTCTGCTATTAATAGCTCATGGTCGTTGTCACAATCAGCACCTGGTAAAGTTTTTGCTGATGTTATACGTGATCTTCACCTTCTTTGCACTAAAATGTAATCTATTTGATTCTTGGTGATGTCCATGTGTAAAGTCTTCTTGGATGTTGTTTAAAAAATGTGTTAGTGATCATTAGAATGTCACCTGCATCATTTCTATGTCCTATGCTAAATTTCCTCACAACATATTCTTCATCTTCTGCTCTTTCTGTACCACTCTTTGCATTAAAATCCTCCATTACTAATACAATATCACTTTTCCGTACCTGGTCTATCGTCATTTGCAGTGTGTTATAAAAGTCTTCTACTTCCTCTTCTTCTGCTGCTGATGTAGGTGCATATATCTGGATGATTGTTACATTTCTAGGAGTGCCCTTAAGTCTGATTGTTAGGATTCTATCACTTACTGGATTGTAGCCTAGTAATGCTTTTGATGTTGATTTGTCCAAATAAAAAGCCACTCCATTCTTTCCTCCTAATTCTCCACCAGAGTATATAAAGATATTATCATTCTCGCTCTTGAAGTGTCCTGATCCTTTCCATCAATGTTTGCAGATTCCCAAAATTTTTATCCCCCTTCTTTTCATCTCGTCACTTATTACTTGATATTTTCCCTCATCCATACTTCTTACATCCCATGTTCCTTCTCTTACTTTTCTTTTTAGTTTGATGCAGGAGTTTTCCTTGGTAACACCGTCAGGATTTTGTCCGTCATCACAATTACTAGTACTAACCTCTGTCTCACACTCTCCCCCAGTGTTAAAATTAGATCTATCTGGCCTGGGGGCCTCACCACCAGATCTTTTTCCTATTTGACTTTCCATGTTGCTGTTTGGGTTTCTTGGTATATTTCCAGAAGATAGTTTACCATTGCTTTCCTTCCGGGCAGTGACTGTACTAGTCAGTGATTGTAGCCATTGTCCCTACATTGAGATCATCTGCCTACCATCATAGAATAGTGACCATAACCAACATTATCTGTCAGCTGCTCTCCCATTCCATCCACCACCTGCTCCCATGGCTTCACGTCACCCTATATGCTATATGAGTACTCCACCTTGCCCAAGGGTTCCCGTAGACTGACAGAAGGAGGCGTCTTACTTCTCCTTTGATAGGAGATACCCCTACCTCACTAACCACTGAGAAACAATCACTACATACACAAAAAACTAAATTTAACATAAGTTGATTCAGTCAACATAAACCATCACTAATGACCACCAATTTGTCTGTAATTTTAACACAGGTTGAGTAAAACAAACATAAACTAATGCTAGGACCATCAAAATGTTTGCAAGTTTAAGATATGCTGGGATGATATCTAGACTCACTTCTGGAGCAGCATCTAGTCTTCGCAGGCTGGACTGTCCCCTGTGTTCATGATCACTGTCCAAGATATTGGTCAAGTTCTGAAGAGATTCATTGGAGTCTATACTGATCACCTGTGACAAGATATCAGAAAATAAAGACTGTCTGTCTGGATGCAACAAAGATACAGAACTATGACAGTTTGTTTGGATACAACAAAGATACAGAACTATGACAGTTTGTTTGGATATAACAAAGATACAGAACTATGACAGTTTGTTTGGATACAACAAAGATACAGAATTATGACAGTCTGTCTGGATACAACAAAGAAAGATACAGAACTAAGACAGTCAGTCTGGATACAACAAACAACGATACAGAACTATGACAGTTTGTTTGGATACAACAAAGATAGATACAGAACTAAGACAGTCAGTCTGGATACAACAAAGATAGATACAGAACTAAGACAGTCAGTCTGGATACAACAAACAAAGATACAGAACTAAAACAATCAGTCTGGATACAACAAACAAAGATACAGAACTAAGACAGTCAGTCTGGATACAACAAACAAAGATACAGAACTAAGACAGTCAGTCTGGATACAACAAACAAAGATACAGAACTAAGACAGTCAGTCTGGATACAACAAAGATGCAGAATGAAGACACAGAACTAGCACTGTGTCCTGAAAGTAAGTGTACTGAGAAGACACAGAACTAGCACTATGTCCTGAAAGTAAGTGTACTGATGTTTTTATTTACAAGTATATAATGCTGACATGAAAAGACAAGTCATCACTTTCACAGTATGATCCTGGGGAAGTTTAGTTCCAGTGTTTTTCATCACTGATCGTAGCAGTGCTGGAGGTCACTTTCTGTGTGTTCAGTTCATCAGTTACAATTTCCTGGATACTTTCCACAGTCCCAAAATGATGAAGTGAAAGCTCGGTGCAACATAAAGCCATATCCCTTGACAGAGTGACATCTCCATAAGTTTCTGTTAAATTTTCAAACTTTTAGCATACCTTTGTTCAATATTTCACTCATCACAAATGTAATGATATATTAGAACACATAATGATGTATTAAAACACATAATGATGTATTAAAACACATAATGAAATATTAAAACACAATTTTATATAAACTGCAAGTGTGGTAATGACTCAGTTGATACAAGTCTGGACATGGAGCTAGGATTTCTATCAACACGCTAACACTCATCAATATGTTGTTACCTTACACATTTGTATACAGAAAAATCAGTATACTCACTTTTGGGATGCACCAAGTATGACAGCCAGTCTGGATACAACAAAGATACAGAACTATGACAGTCAGTCTGAATACAACACAGATACAGAACTATGATAGTCAGTCTGAATATAAGAAAGATACAGAACTATGACAGTCAGTCTGAATATAAGAAAGATACAGAACTATGACAGTCAGTCTGAATACAACACAGATACAGAACTATGATAGTCAGTCTGAATATAAGAAAGATACAGAACTATGACAGTAAGTCTGAATATAAGAAAGATACAGAACTATGATAGTAAGTCTGAATATAAGAAAGATACAGAACTATGACAGTAAGTTTGAATATAAGAAAGATACAGAACTATGACAGTAAGTTTGAATATAAGAAAGATACAGAACTATGACAGTAAGTCTGAATATAAGAAAGATACAGAACTATGACAGTAAGTCTGAATATAAGAAAGATACAGAACCATGACAGTAAGTCTGAATATAAGAAAGATACAGAACTATGATAGTCAATCTGAATACAAAGAAGATATATAACTATGGCAGTAAGTCTTAATATAAAGAAGATACAGAACTATGACAGTCAATCTGAATACAAAGAAGATATATAACTATGGCAGTAAGTCTTAATATAAAGAAGATACAGAACTATGACAGTCGGTCTGAATACAAAGAAGATACAGAACTATGACAGTCAGTCTGAATATAAAGAAGATACAGAACTATGATAGTCAGTCTGAATACAAAGAAGATATAGAACTATGACAGTCAGTCTGAATATAAAGAAGATACAGAACTATGATAGTCAGTCTGAATATAAAGAAGATACAGAACTATGATAGTCAGTCTGAATATAAAGAAGATACAGAACTATGACAGTCAGTCTGAATATAAAGAAGATACAGAACTATGATAGTCAGTCTGAATACAAAGAAGATACAGAACTATGATAGTTAGTCTGGATATGAAATATAACAGTGATGTTAAAACTGGCAGAGGCAGGCCATAGTTACAGTTCTTGGCAGCGAAAACATCAAATAGAAAGGTGACCTATATTTCAAGTCTTTGTACACATACAGCAGCAAGGATGTCATCCACATCGTTGATTTTATATATACACATATATAACAGAAAAAAAGGTCCCCACATCATCACAGTTATACACACATAAAACAGGAAAGTCACTCACATCCTCTCAACTGTACACATATAACAGACAGTAAGGTCACTCACATCCTCTCAACTGTACACATATAACAGACAGTAAGGTCACTCACATCCTCTAAACTGCACACATATAACAGACAGTAAGGTCACTCACATCCTCTGAACTGTACACATATAACAGACAGTAATGTTACTCACATCCTCTCAACTGCACATATATAACAGACAGTAAGGTCACTCATATCCTTTCAACTGTACACATATAACAGACAGTAAGGTCACTCATATCCTTTCAACTGCACACATATAACAGACAGTAAGGTCACTCACATCCTTTCAATTGCACAGACAGTAAGGTCACTCACTTGTTATGCACCAACAGAAGCAGCTGAAGAGGAATTAAAGGAAGATTTTTACAACAGCCTCCAAGCCACAGTAGAAACAATACCCAAGCATGATATGCTACTCATCTTGGGCGACTTCAATGTAAATGTAGGTGAAGGAAATGAAGATAGAAGAAGATTCATGGGAAGAGAAGGAATCAGAGAAATAAATGAAAATGGAGAAAGACTGCAGTTTCTGTGAAGAAAACATGATGACCATCGGAGGGACAATTTTCCAACACAAAAACATCCATAAGGTGACTTGGAGGTCACCAGATAAAACCACAGAAAACCAAATTGATCACATACTAATAAACAACAAGTGGAAACGGTCACTACAAGATGTGCGAGCAAGGAAAGGAGCAGATATAGGAAGTGATCACAACCTTCTGGTAGCTAAAATAAAACTAAAATTAAGGAAAGCCAAAATCGGAGAACACAGAAAGATACATTTTGATACAAGAAAACTGATAGACCAGCAGACAAGAAATGAATTCTCAATAGTACTTAAGAACTGCTTCAGTGTCCTACAAGACGAAGCAGAAATGTCCATACTAGAGTTCAATAAAACACTAAAGGAAACAGCAAAAGAGGTGTTGGGATATTGGAAATGGAGAAAAGAGGAATGGATAAGCAAGACCACATGGGAAAAGATACAGCAAAGGAAAAAAATCAAGAAAAAATTACTGAACACCAAATCACAATGGCTTAAAGAAAAAGTTTTAAGTAATTATGCACAAAAAGACAAAGAAGTGAAGGAATCATGCTGTCAAGACAAACGTCAATACTATGACAACTTAGCAGAAACAGCAAAGAAAGCAGCATACACAAATGACATGAAAACCATATATAAAATCACAAAGCAGATGACAGGTAACTTCAACACAAGGTGTGAAAGTGCAGTAAGGACACAAAATGGGTAACTGGTCAGTGGAGAAAGAGAAAAAATTGAAAGAAGGAGGGAACACTTTAACACCCTACTAAACAGAACACAAGCAGCACAAACAATAGACATACCTGAAGCAAAAACGGAACTAAACATCAATACAGGACCAATAACAATAAATGAAGTAAAGGAGGCAATAAAGAAGCTAAAATTAGACAGGGCACCAGGTGAAGTTGAAGTGACTGCTGAGATGTTGAAAGCAGAAGAAACAGAAACACCAAAACAACTTTGTTGGATACGACAATAAATTTGGGATCTAGAAAAAGCTCCAGAGGAGTGGAAAACTGGGCTTACAGTAAAACTACCAAAGAAGGGTGACCTCAGAGATTGCGGGAACTGGAGAGGCATTACCCTACTGCCACTCACCAGTAAAGTATTTTGCAGAATAATCATCAACAGAATTGTACCAACACTTGAGGAAAAACTTTGGAAAGAGCAGGCAGGATTTAGGAAAGGAAGATCATGCATGGACCACATATTTGTACTTAGACAAATATTAGAACATGCAAATGAGTGGCATAGCACAACATATGCATTGTTCACAGATTTTGAGAAAGCCTTTGACAGTGTCAACATAGATGCACTGTGGAAAATCCTAAGATGGCATGGCCTCCCCCATAAGATAGTGAATGTAATCAAAGCCCTATATGAGGGTTTTCAGTGCAAAGTTATCTGTGGAGAACATACCTCCAGCAGCTTTAGGGTACAAACAGGAGTGAAGCAGGGATGTGTACTATCACCAACATTATTTATCTTGGCACTAGACTGGTTAATGAAGGAGGCAAGATCAGACAAACGCAGAGGATTACAATGGACCCTTGACACAGTGCTGGAGGACCTTGACTTTGCGGACGACATTTGTCTATTATCAAGCAGTCACAAAGATATGCAAGATAAAATAAGCTAACTCTAAAAGCAAACAACATAGGACTAACGATCAACGTAGGAAAGACAAAGTTAATGAAGCAAAATGTGAACAGAAATGTACTCAGAGTAGATAGCAAGTTAGTGGAGGAGGTCAACGAATTTGTATACCTTGGCAGTAGAGTAGTAGAAAATGGAGACAGCATAGAGGACATCAACAGCAGACTTATTAGAGCAAACCAGGCTTTTGCAGTGCTGCAGACTATATGGAAATAAAAAAACTAAGAAAATTATATGAAAATCAGGATACTTAAGAGTAATGTTCTAAGTGTACTAATCTATGGAAGTGAATGCTGGAAAATCACCAAAACCATAGAAAACAAGTTGAATTCTTTCCAGACTAAATGTTTATGAAGAATTAGAAAAATATTTTGGCCAAACACCATAAGAAATAACATCTTATTGGCAGAAATGCAGATGAAGCCACTAACAGCAATTATTGAGGAAAGATGCTGGCGATGGTTGGGACATGTGCTCCGAATGACTGACAACTCACTACCAAAAATAGCACTAAGATGGACACCACAGGGGAACAGAAGTAAGGGTAGACCAAAAGAGACATGGAGAAGAACAACAGAAAGGATGATGAGCAACAGAGGGCTCACCTGGGCAAGAGCAGAAAAAAAAGGCAAAGGACAGGCATTTGTAGAAAACCCTTGTGGAAGCCCCATGTGCCCTGGGCATTTAAGGTTCAGAGAGAGAGAGAGAGAGAGAGAGAGAAGGTCACTCACATCTTCTCAACTGTATACATATAACAGATAGGAAGGTCACTCATATCCTCTCACACATAACAGATAGGAAGGTCACTCACATCCTCTCACACATAACAGATAGGAAGGTCACTCACATCCTCTCACACATAACAGATAGGAAGGTCACTCGCATCCTCTCACATATTACAGACAGGAAGGTCACTCGCATCTTCTCATTTGTACACATATAACAGATAGGAAGGTCACTCACATCCTCTCATCTGTACACATATAACAGACAGTAAGGTTACTCATATCCTCTCATCTGTACACATATAACACACAGGAAGGTCACTCGCATCCTCTCATTTGTACACATATAACAGACAGGAAGGTCACTCGCATCCTCTCATCTGTACACATATAATAGACAGGAAGGTCACTCGCATCCTCTCATTTGTACACATATAATAGACAGGAAGGTCACTTGTATCCTCTCACATATATTAGACAGGAAGGTCACTTGCATCCTCTCATCTGTACACATATAATGGACAGGAAGGTCACTCACATCCTTAATGTTTACTCCATCATGGCTAGAAAAGTCCTCATCCTGCCCTGTGAAATAAAAGATGAGAGACCATGTCTGAAACAATGACCATCTTACACTTAATTCTCCAAAATCAAAGATGAGAGACCATGTCTGAAACATCTTACACTGAATTTCCCAAAATAAAAGATAGAGACCATGTCTGAAACATCTTATACTGAATTCCCCAAAATAAAAGATGAGAGACCATGTCTGCAACATCTTATACTGAATTCCCCAAAATAAAAGATGAGAGAAAGGAGTCTCAAACCTCAGTTTCAGGTGTCTTATGAAAGTAGGAGCAGTAACAATAAGGGATAATGTTACTTATGTTTGTTCAGTGAGGTGCTCCAGTACAGAAAGTAGGAGCAGTAACAATAAGGGATAATGTTACCTATGTTTGTTCAGTGAGGTGCTCCAGTACAGAAAGTAGGAGCAGTAACAACAAAGGATAATGTTACCTATGTTCAGTGAGGTACTCCAGTACAGAAAGTACGAGCAGTAACAATAAGGGATAATGTTACCTATGTTCAGTGAGGTGCTCCAGTACAGAAAGTAGGAGCAGTAACAATAAGGGATAATGTTACCTACGCTTGTTGAGTGAGGTGTATAGATTTTCATACTGACCATGAACCCAAGAATATACACAATTCAATATACACATGTGCAATTCCAAAATCAACCTCTGATGGGCTTGTAAAAAAATACACAGGATGTGACAGTGACACAGTGAATTTCCAGCAGCAACAAGTGTCATTGCATTAAATGCCAACCCGCAGTCATTTCTGCTCAGCTGTGCATGAGTACTGACTGAGTAAACATGGACCCTGTTAATCACCATTCCCACAAGTTGTGAGTCTGTGATATGATTCATCTTCTGCAAGCAGGACACAGTGCCATTAAGATTCATCACTGACCATGTGGTGTAAAAGGTAAAGGTAAAATTATTGTTTCCATGCCATGAAGGCATTTTGGGGAATAGTGTTAGGCTTTGTCGTGTACACAGTGATAATGTTATGAGCAACAGTTCTGTGAGGGATGGTGCACAACATTCAAGGAATGATGGATGCACAAATTCTGGGATGGGGGGGGGGGGGGGGTGGGGGTGGGAAGCATACATCAATTTTGACTGATGAACTTGCTTAAAAAGTGGACCAATTTGTGCATGAAAAAACTCCTTACATAATCTCACCTCCTTCTGATGAATTTCTTAAAATTTCAGGGACTAGTTTGCTTTGAAATGTCACTGGAGAGATCCGGTTACCAACGATGAGCTCATGGATGGAGTAAACAAAAAGCTAGATACCCTGATGGCACTGTTCTTTGATGAAGGACTGCAGAAGCTGGTGCCATGGTACAACATGTGCCTGACTTGGGTAGCGACAATTTGGAAAAGTACTGCAGTTATACAGTGCTAACCACCAACCACGGTGTTCTGATATAAAATAAATAAATATATACCAGCATGTAACTCCTTAAAGGTCAAATCCCCATTTCCAAGCCATTAAGGCATACTGGGGAATACAGTACTTTCTATGACATTCAGCACATGAAAGTCTGATGTAATTCTTTAACAAACACTTACACCCAAGGCTTCTCACTGTGTCATCTGTAGCCTCTGAACGCCGGATCTTGCCTGTGCCTGTCAGAGGTTCCCAAGCTTCATCAGTTGAGCTCCTCTTTTTGGCACCAGTTCTGAAGAGAAAAGGTAAAAAAATAAACTAAAAAATGACAAATGATCTTACTTTCCTTCCAGTTTAATAACAGATATTTCTAACCACTCTGGTTCACTTCTAAATATAAAACTGTTGTGGTGGTATGGAGAAAAGGAACATAACAGAAATGATCTGAAATATCAAGAATCAAGTAAGATGAAGAAGTGTGATTGCTAGTAATGTCTGATGTGGCACATAATGAGTACATGAATGTGATGTACCATTTATCCACTCATTGTGTGTGCTCCATACCTGAAAATCACAAATGTAAATATTTATGGTCTTTTGTGATATCTGAATCTGCTGGAGAATATATTTATATTAATGTCAAATCTGATTAACATGTGTCTAATGTTGACAACAGCATGACAAATATCATGCTCTCACATGGAGTAAATGTTGATAAGTATTACAACATAATGAAGGACTGATATGATGTTAATGTTGATGAAACTGTGACAAGAGAATGATGGCTTCAAATGAAACTAATGCTGATAAAAACTAAGACAGCAAAGTAATGGTCTGACATGATGGTAACGTTGATAAAACCATGGCAATATAATGGTGACTTGGAATGATGTCTTGGTATGTTGATAAAATGATGACAGTTGGCATGATGTTTATGACAGATCTCTCATTTGTTTGAAACAATGATCTTTCCCTTCAACCCCACTGAAAAAGATGACAAATCATGACTACTATATGTGATATAAACAGTAACAAAAATCAGGACATAAGACATGAACTAAGGAGTGATTAAAATCATAACCTAGACATGGATTGATAGATGACAAAAATCATGACCTGAGACATAGACTAAAAGATGAAAAAAATCATGATATCTGACATGGACTGAGAGATGACAAAATCTTGAGACTCATCTGACATTACGTACTCTGTGCAGACTGTGTTGACGAGACACTTAACAAGACATTTCTTGTGGCACGCCATGTTGCATGTCTGGCACTTGAAGGCTTCCTTCATCCAGATCTGGACAGAAAATCACAATTTAATGCAAGGAAAAAAAGAGACAAAACACATTTTTAAGACATGCATACTAGACAAAATAGCCATACATAGAACTGCACAAGATAGGAAAATACTAGACACACCAGACAAAATAGCCACATATAAAGCTGTACAAGACAGAACACTAGACACACCAGACAAAACAGCCACATATAAAGTTGTAAACAAGATAAGATAATACTATATTTCAAAAAAGCAGGTACACAAATGCTGTCTAGACTATCACAGGAAGTAAGATAATCAAAGCAAGCTGTGCATACAGGCACTAGAACAAGAACAGATATATTAGCAATAGAACAAGAACAGCTGTGCATACAGGTACTAGAACAAGAACAGATATATTAGCAATAGAACAAGAACAGCTGTGCATACAGGTACTAGAACAAGAACAACTGAACATACAGGCACTAGAACAAAAACAGACATATTAGCAATAGAACAAGGACAGCTGTGCATACAGATACTAGAACAATAACAGATATATTAGCAATAGAACAAGAACAGCTGAACATACAGGTACTAGAACAAGAACAGATATATTAGCAATAGAACAAGAACATCTGTACATACAGGTACTAGAACAGGAAAAGATATATTAGCAATAGAACAAGAACAGCTGTGCATACAGGTACTAGAACAAGAACACATATATTAGCAATAGAAAAACAACTGTACATAATGGTACAAAAACAAGAACACCTGTACATAGAATTACCAGAACAAAAACAGTTCAACATAGAGGTACTAGGAAAAGAACAGATAAAGTGGCATTATAACAAGAATAGCCAGATATACTGGCACAAGAACAGAAAAAAATAAAAGATTTATGTCATGATGACACAGAGAGTAATGGGCTGGTCTCTTCCAGCCAGCAAACAGACCCCACCTTCTTCCCACAGTAATCACAGAAGGTTGCTGTCATGAAGGTTGTGCTATCAAACTGATGGTGTCCTTCATTGAAGTCTCTGTAACAAACACAAGATACACACATAATCTCTATAACAGACATAAGATACATGCAAGATTTGTGCTACCTAGCACTTTCCTCTGTACATAACTCCTGAAAGTAGTAGCAGATGTGAGTAGATTGACAACTACATTTCTGGACAAGATGGTTCTTGTATTTTAACTGAACAGAGTTTTATTCTTAAAATCCCCAAACTATCTAGAGCTTTACTCTTAAAATCTCCACACTATCTAGAGTTTTATTCTTAAAATCTCCACACCATCTTTCCCATCGCAACATATGCCTGTGAGACCTGGACACTTAACAAAACAGCTGAGAAACACATAAATGCCTTTGAATGTAAATGCTACAGAAGAGTTCTTCAAATATTATGGACACAAAAAAAAAGAACAAATATATCCATACTACAAGAACTTAAAACTTCCTGGCCAAAGATGGGAAAATCCGTTTTATGGTTTCCATGCATTATTGGCCAAAAGGCGGATATGCTGTTTTCGATGGTCATCTTATTTAAACTGTTTCTAGCTTGTTATTTAAAGTAATTTTTGGTTGTCTGTATTTTTACTGCAAAGTTAATATAATAAAATATTGTTTTCAATCTTCGTAACTTTAAAAAAAAAAATAGAAATCTTGCAGTTTTAGCTGTTGGGAACATGTGTTTACGAGATCTCGCCAAGTCGACATTTTGTGGAAATGGCAGAGCACACTTCTCTCAATGACAATGCAATTTACAATGAATTATGCTCTGATTTTTTTTGTCAGACTACCCCAGTGATGACTACAAATCACACAAATCACTGTTTAATGATTCTAGTAATGAAGGCGATGTTGTGTTTCAAAGTGATTTCTGTGACTGTGATCAGAATAAAAATATGATAACTAGTCATAGTGTTGCTGTGTCAGAAGTGAAAATTCAAATGACAGTGTGATTGTTATTCAATGTCAGGATATGATGCTCCAACAGTAAGTATTTCACAATTTTCATGTAATATAGTTAGCAATGATATAGGTGTGTGGAGTACACTGATTCTACACCAGTTCTTGAAAACTTTCTAGGAAATCCTGGTGTTTCAATGAATGTAAACAAACCAGACAGCATAGAGGAAATTTTGAGGACGATGTTTAGCAACGATTTTTTTAACCTGTTAGCTCATCATGAAAATTGATACCATGCACAGACCCAAATTATGAACAAATCTACTGCCTTTTTGTCTGAAAATATAACACATTCAGACATGAGCAAATTCTTTGGATTGATCATTTTGATGGGCCAGACTGGGAAGCCACACTGGAAAGAGTACTGGACAACAGAAACATATACCAACATTTTCAAAAACAATTAGCAGAGCTAAATTTCAGCATCTTCTGACACTTCTGCATTTCTCTGACAACTCTCAGACATTTCCAGAAACAGGTTGAATTAGCAAAATAAAACCTCTGCTGGATTATTTTTTGCCTAAATTTCAAGAGTTGTGTAAACTGAAGCAGCAGCTTTCGACTGATGAAGGAAAGACAAAAGACTTGTCTGCATGATATCAACAATGCACAACAATGATTATCTTGAATAGTAAAGGATCATGTCCTGGTGAAGTCTGAGAATGAAAGCACTAAAAAAAGCATCATCCAGGAAGTGCAGAGTGTGCTTGGTCAATGAGAAAAAGAGTGAAACAACATTCATTTGTAAAAGCTGTCAAGTCTCACTGCATCCAGATAATCGTTTCATAAGATATCACACACTCAAGAAGTACTAGAGGGTCTTGGGAGTCTGTCTACCAACCTGGATTAATTTATCTCAATGGTGAGTAGAGATATGCATGTTTTTCTAAGTCCACTCATAAAAGTTCATTTTTCAGAAAAATGGCTTGGAACTGGGGGTTTTTCAGGGTAAATAAATGTGGTCCACAAAGTGTTAATACTGAAGAAGGTTGGCTAGTAAAAAGATTAAAGAGAGAAAACTTAAATATTTTAGACACATTAAAAGTCATGATAGTCTAGAGAAGACCGTCTTGGAAGGGTACATAATGGGAAAAAGAAAGAGAGGAAGACCAAGGTGAAAATGGCTACAAGACATCGTTGATGATCTGCAAATGGATGCATGAGCAGTAGGCCATCTAGCTCACAACTGAGAGGCCTACAGGAGTGCTGTTAGGGAGGCAAAATTCACAAGGGACATGCAAATGAATGAATGATCTAGAGTTTTATTCTTAAAATCTTCACACCATCTAGAGTTTTATTCTTAAAACCCCCTAACCATCTAGGGTTTTATTCTTAAAATCTCCACACCCTCTAGAGTTTTACTCTTAAAATCTCCACACCATCTAGAGTTTTATTCTTAAAATCTCCACACTGTCTAGAGTTTTATTCTTAAAATCTCCAGAACTGTCTAGAGTTTGATTCTTAAAATCCCCTCAACTATCTAGAGTTTTACTCTTAAAATCCCCACAATGTCTAGAGTTTTATTATTAAAATCTCCTCAACTATCTAGAGTTTTATTCTTAAAATCCCCACACTGTCTAGAGTTTTATTCTTAAAATCTCCACACTATCTAGAGTTTTATTCTTAAAATCCCCACACTATCTAGATTTTTATTCTTAAAATCTCCACAGTTGTCTAGAGTTATTATTATTAAAATCCCCACAACTGTCTAGAGTTTTATTCTTAAAATCCTCACACTGTCTAGAGTTTTATTCTTAAAATCCCCACAACTGTCTAGAGTTTTATTCTTAAAATCTCCACATCTGTCTAGAGTTTTATTCTTAAAATTCCCACAACTGTCTAGAGTTTTATTCTTAAAATCCCCACACTGTCTAGAGTTTTATTCTTAAAATCGTCACACTCTATAGAGTTTTATTCTTAAAATCCCCACTGTCTAGAGTTATATTCTTAAAATCCCCACACTCTCTAGAGTTTTATTCTTAAAATCCCCACACTGTCTAGAGTTATAGTCTTAAAATCCCCACACCGTCTAGAGTTTTATTCTTATAATCCACACACTGTCTAGAGTTATATTCTTAAAATTGTCACACTCTCTAGAGTTATATTCTTAAAATCTCCACACTGCCTAGAGTTTTCTCATGAAATCTGGAATCTGCCAAAAAGTCTTTTTTTTTAACTCATGAATCAATCTTCTGTTACTGTACTAGCAAGGTATGTGAATTCCTTGATCTTCTTCTGTGTTTGAGGTTGTTGGTCACTTCAAGCCTGCATGCCCAATCTTTAACCCTTTGAAAATAAAGTCTATCCGATCATTTATTCTGGCTGCAAGTAGTGTATCCAGCATGATAGCCCTCTCCTTAGGCTCATAACATTACAAAAGAGTTTCACAAACATCTTCACAATGTTCTTTCAGATCAAGGATAGTTGTTTCAGTACCCATCTGCTAGAGACATTTCAGTACTGTAGCACTTCATGAACAATGGGGGTATGCTAAGCCATGACTAATCTTCAGTTCTCCAGCCACCTTGTTACTTGCTGCTTTTCCCTTTTCATTTGTTCCACTTCAGTGTGAGGCCTGCCAGAACGAGCTGCATCTGCCAAATTAGACACTTCACTTTTAAAATTCCTGTGCTATTCATATACCCAGCCGCACAAGCGATACCCAAGTCCCCAAACTGCCTTTTCATTCTGTGATGAATAAAAGCCAATTTCTCATCCCTGCTATCTAATAAACAAATAATTGAACACTGTTCCTCTCTCGTGCATGCTTCCAAGGGAATGGCCATTATGGAGCTGGTTTGCTGACATAATATTTCCAAAATGGCTGATGTGCCTCCACATACCTGCATCTAAAGTGGAAGGGCACAAAAATAAATGTACTACAATGTCTACTACTGATTTAGAATTTTTTAAAATAAAAACTGTGGTTACTTTTTGACTATGCTTCATACAAAGAACATTTCTACACTGTCAAACCTCTTCAAGTCCTCTGCTATCTTTACTGGTGAGGATTTCACTTGCTCATCTTGCTCTGTGTGGTACCGCTCAAACAACTCATTCTGTAGCCTGATAGAGGACTCTTTGCTTCCACTGAGGGCTTGTCTCTGAGATGAACTCAATTCTGTAGGGACATAGTGAAACCCCAAGGAGATGTCTCCGTACATTTGGTTTGGGTCCCAGCCTTTATGCACTGACCACGTTTTGACCAGTCTGAAAGCAAAAGTCTAGTCACATGACCCACTGTAAACCAACCAATCAAATGTCAGCGCATGGGTCTGATTACAGTGTCTGCTGAGGAGACTGTGGCAGCTGATTGTGATAAATGTCATGTTTTAGTGATGAATGAGTGTTAAGATAACTAAATGGTCATTATTTAGTTATGGTAATCATTATTATACTTGTAGTTATGAGAATGGGTATGATATTTTATTAAGAACACTGCAAGTTACAATGGTGGATACAATATTTTTGCTTTATAAAATAAGTGTGGTAGATGTGGTGGTTGTATCACAATGTAAGTGTGTAGATGTGGTAGTTATATAATATCACAATGTAAGTGTGTAGATGTAGTGGTTATATAATACCACAATGTAAGTGTGGTAGATGAGGTGGTTATATAACATCAAAATGTAAGTGTAGTAGATGTGGCAGTTATATAACATCACAATGTAAGTGTGGTGATTATATAATATCACAATGTAAAGGGTAGCGGATGAAGTATAAATACTTTAGACAGTACAGAAAGTAATAAACACTCAGACACAAGAAGATAGTACAAGATAGTACACTCAGACAGTACAACAAAGACATGAAACACTCAGACAGTACAGTAAAGACATAAAACACTCGGATGTATAAACTAGGAAAAATGTAGGAATAGCTTTATTACTTAATAAGTACACATTTGTGATATTTAGGTGTAACCATTAATCATACAAAAACATACAGGACAAGGAAACAGAAAGAGGAGATAAAGTATCAATTCACATAAATGCTGTGTTAAAAAAATCAAATAAAAGGAACAGAGCACTTAGTTGTAACTTGTAAGAAGCTGTGGCTTGTCTGACGCTGTGTGTTAGACATGCGCATGGTGGAGCATAGAGAGTATTTAAATGGAGACTTGGGATGTGTGTTAGGTGGGTCATAACTGAGAGTGGTGAGTGGGGGAACCATGGAGGGGAGAGAGAGTGATACAATGGTAATCTAGCCAGAAGGTGAACTATGTGATTATAGTTAGGGTAGAGGGAATGTAATGTAATGCTCTGAGGAGATTCTGAGCTATGTGTAACAAGTGAGAAGGGAGTGTAGCTTAGGGGAGAGGGATTGTGGAAGAGGAGAATGTTAGATGTAGCTCAATAACGAGTTCTAACCATGTGGTTCCAGTGTACCATATTCCTGAATGTAGTGGTTCTCAAGCATTAGGCAACAAAGAGATAAAACACTCAGAAGTACAACAAAGAGATAAAACACTCAGACAGTTCAACAAAGAGATAAAACACTCAGACAGTAAAGTGATAAAACATTCAGTACAGTAAAGAGATAAAACACTCATACAGTACAGCAAAGAGATAAAATAGACAGTACAACAAAGAGATAAAACACTCAGACAGTACAACAAAGAAATAAAACACTCAGACAGTACAACAAAGAGATAAAACACTCAGACAGTGTAGCATGACCTTGTAAGTAATGATTATTGTTATTATTATTATTAATGAATATGATTATGAAAATATACCGTAAACAAAATAGTAACATTGAACAGCAACAGAGAAAAGTGGATAGGAAAGGGAGAGAAAGGTATAAAACTTCCACGACACGGGAACAAGACGTGGACAAAAGTAAACAGTGGAAACAGTGAATAGAAAAAGACAAGACTCAGTGACGATTGAGATTTAGGTAATACAAAGGAAGGACACCAGAAAGTAGGATGGTCCAGTGATAACAAAGCGGTTACTGGACGATGACACGTGTAAACAATAGAAAAGATGAACAGAAAAGGCAGACACAATGAAAAAGCCAGGACACAATAAAATCTCCAACATGAAAGAGCAAGATAATGATTTAAGTAAATAACAATTGTATAGACGAAACTGACACAGACTGACACGCATTAGGACGCGATTGCACAGTTTTTAAATAAAGGAGTGACCAACTTGGCCAGCTGACCAATTAAATATTTAAAGGTGTGGCCTATTGGACAACTGACTTAAAAGAGACAAGTCACGGGGCAGTTTGAATGACGGACAATCAGAACATTCATGGGAACCAGTGGACATCTGAAGGGTGGAGCCAAAATACTTACTGGTTAATCCATTAAGCTGCACTTGAAGATAAAAAGGAGAGAGGAGAGACAGGAGGGGGAATGAGAAGAGAAAGAGACAGAGGAGGGGTCCCGAAGACAGAAGAACAGACAATCAAAACCAAGAAGTACGGAAGTAGAGGAGAGAGGAGACGAACCAAGAAGAAGTAGAGGCGATAGGAGACAGAGGACGGAGCCTGAAGATGGAAGAACAGACAATCAAGAACCAAGAAGTAAGGAAGAAGAAGATGAGAGGAGACAGAGGAGGGAGATCATCAGAACATCATCGGTCTCGCAAGTAGCGACTGACCAGAACTGCAAGAAGGATGGTCAGTGCACATGGACAGTCAAGAGTGAAGAAAGAAGGCCCGACCAGAACAGCTGAGTAGCCATCCGATGAGAGATAAGAACAGAAGTCCAGAGAAGAGGCAAGTAGACTTTGCTCGTTAGTACACTGCGACTGAGAGATGGCAGAGGAAGACTGTCAGAAGAAATCAGAAGACAGACAAGAGAAGAAAGAGGATGAGACAATATAAAATCAGAAGTATTGTTAGACGGAAGATGGTTTTCAAGCGATTAAGAAGAATTGACACTTTGAAACTTTGAGTACAGTGATTTTAGATGAGAAACTAGTTGACCACGTGTTGCAGATGTGATATAATACTGAGATAGGAAATGTTCTCGTATCGAGTGTAGAATATTGTGAATTTGAGAAACTGAGAAATGCTGCATGTAGAATATGATAGAGTTTGCTATTGTGAACAAATGATTAAGTGTTTCAATCCAAGTGATGTTGTTGACAATACATCTTGAACTTATTAATCAGAATTAAATACTGCAGTGAACGTTTCATCGGACTTGCTCTGTTTAGTGAAACTGTAACGTTTTGAGAAACCTGTGATGTGTTAATCAAAGAGCAACTTTAAGCTTCAATTCTATAATATGGAACTATTCAGAAATATATGATTCACAATCTTCAAGTGTTATGATTAGAGAACCAAAGAACATCTTCTTTAGTCAGAAATATATGATTCACAAACATCAATATTATAACAGCACAACAAAGAGATAAAACACTCAGGCAGTACAGCAAAGAGATAAAACACTCAGATAGTACAGCAAAGAGATAAAACACTCAGACAGTAGGAAGAAAAAAAAAAGATAAGCACTGACATCAGACTTACTCATCTTCTGTCTTGTAGTGGCCATGTTTCAGCTTGATCTTATCCTGCATAGTCCCACTCAGTGTAATCAGGCAGTGCAGATAGATCTCCTCTAAGTTTACACTCACCTGTCACAAACATTTATTCATTCTTTATCAGCCACACAGGCAGGAAATTATACTTATCAGATACACAGGCAGGAAATTATACTTATCAGATACACAGGCAGGAAATCATACTTATGAGATACACAGACAGAAAATCATACTTATGAGACACACAGACAGAAAATCATACTTATATGCCACACTGTCAGGAAATCATACTTATAAGCCACCTTTTCTTCAGGTTTCCAAGTAATTAAGGCTCAGTGCTGCAGATAACCCACCTTCACTCCTCTCTACTTCTAACCATCCCTCTCCACATGCTGACATCAGTATTTACATACATTTACATAATTTATTCAATAGAACTGCAAACATATTTACACAGTCCATGAAACAGAACTGTACACAAATTTATAAACCCCAGCAAACACAACCATACACAGCCCAGCTAGCAGAACTGCACATGAAGTTACATAACCTAGGAAACAAAACTAAAAACAAACTTACATAACCTAGAAAACAGAACTGTACATGAACTTACACAACCTAGGAAACAGAACTAAAAACAAACTTACATAACTTAGGAAACAGAACTAAAAACAAATTTACATAACCTAGAAAACGGAACTAAAAACAAACTTACATAACCTAGAAAACAGAACTAAAAACAAATTTACACAACCTAGGAAACAGAACTAAAAACAAACTTACACAACCTAGGAAACAGAACTAAAAACAAACTTACACAACCTAGGAAACAACTAAAAACAAACTTACACAACCTAGGAAACAGAACTAAAAACAAACTTACACAACCTAGGAAACAGAACTAAAAACAAACTTACATAACCTAGAAAACAGAACTAAAAACAAATTTACACAACCTAGGAAACAGAACTAAAAACAAATTTACACAACCTAGGAAACAGAACTAAAAATAAACTTACACAACCTAGGAAACAGAACTAAAAATAAACTTACACAACCTAGGAAACAGAACTAAAAATAAACTTACACAACCTAGGAAACAACTAAAAACAAACTTACATAACCTAGGAAACTGAACTGTACACAAACTTACATAGTTCAGCAAACTGGACGGTACACAACTTACTTAAGCAAACAGGACTGCACATAGTCCAGCAAACTGGACTGTGCACAAGCTAACATAGTCCAGCAAAAAGGGCTGCACACAAACTTACATAGTCCAGTAAACAGGACCATACACAAGCTAACATAGTCCAGTAAACAGGACCGTACACAAGCTAACATAGCCCAGCAAAATAGTACCGATACATAAGCTAACATAGTCCAGCAAAATAGTACCGATACATAAGCTAACACAGTCCAGCAAAATAGTACCGATACATAAGCTAACATAGTCCAGCAAAATAGTACCGATACATAAGCTAACATAGTCCAGCAAAATAGTACCGATACATAAGCTAACATAGTCCAGCAAAATAGTACCGATACATAAGCTAACATAGTCCAGCAAACAGGACTATACATAAACCAACAAAGTCTAGCAAACAGGACTGTACACAAGCTTACATAACCAATGAGAACATCTTGTTTGGTTGAGCTGATCAGTTCTGGTTTGCCTGTGCGGTCACCACCCTTGCTCCAGAGACAGATGTTGAGGAAGTTCATGTTCGAGTCCACAGAGAAGATAAACTTGTGGTTCCAGTGTGGATTCTGTTGTGACAATATAACAAACATCTGGGACATGTTCTGTTGTGACAATATAACACACATCAGGGACATGTTCTGCAGTAACAATATAAAACACATTAGAGACATATTATGTTGTGACAATATAAAAAACATGAGGAACATGTTCCACTATGACAAAACAACATATATCAGAAACATGTTCCACTGTGACAGCACAACATATATCAGGAATATGTTCCACTGTGACAGCACAATATATATCAGAAACATGTTCCACTGTGACAGCACAATATGTATCAGGAACATGTTCCACTGTGACAGCACAACATATATCAGAAACATGTTCCACTGTGACAGCACAACATATGTCAGAAACATGTTCCACTGTGACAGCACAACATATATCAGAAACATGTTCCACTGTGACAGCACAACATATATCAGAAACATGTTCCACTGTGACAGCACAACATATATCAGAAACATGTTCCACTGTGACAGCACAACATAAATCAGAAACATGAAAGTAAGTGTATAAAGCATCAAACAAGTTGACAGAATGTCTCTTAGAAACAAAGTAAGTGTATGAAGCATCAAACAAGTTGACAGAATGTCTCTTAGAAAGAAAGTAAGTGTATAAAGCATCAAACAAGTTGACAGTCTCTTAGAAAGAAAGAAATTGTATGAAGCATCAAACAAGTTGACATAATGTCTCTTAGAAAGAAAGTAAGTATATAAAGCATCGAACAAATTGACAGTCTCTTAGAAACAAAGTGAATGAAGCATCAAACAAGTTGACAGTCTCTAGAAAGACAGTAAGTGTATGAAGCATCAAACAAGCTGACACAATGTCTCTTAGAAACAAAGTAGGTGTATGAAGCATTAAACAGTTGACAGAATGTCTCTTAGAAAGAAAGTAAGTGTATAAACAATCAAACAAGTTGACAGTCTCTTAGAAAGAAAGAAATTGTATGAAGCATCAAACAAGTTGACATAATGTCTCTTAGAAAGAAAGTAAGTATATAAAGCATCGAACAAATTGACAGTCTCTTAGAAACAAAGTGAATGAAGCATCAAACAAGTTGACAGTCTCTAGAAAGACAGTAAGTGTATGAAGCATCAAACAAGCTGACACAATGTCTCTTAGAAACAAAGTAGGTGTATGAAGCATTAAACAGTTGACAGAATGTCTCTTAGAAAGAAAGTAAGTGTATAAAGCATCAAGCAAGTTGACTGTAACAGAATTATTTAATTATAACTTTATTCTATCTAAGGGATATAATCCATGATACATTTGGTATTTTGACTAACTGATTAAAGCCTCTATTTAATTATAATATAAATTGTTGGTGTAAAGGAAAGGTCATTCTTGACACTTTAAAATCCCGAGATTTATGATCATGTTTGATGAACTTTACCTTGTCATGTTTTTTTTAACTCAGGGTTAGTTAAGACCTTGGAAAATCTCAGGGAGTAGTGAACTTTATCCTGACATGTTTTTATTAAAAGTTAAATTTGGAATGTCCAGTTAGTTTTCAGATTCAGAAGTGAATCATGGACAACAGGCAGGTCTGCACAAAAATCATTGGAAGTAGCAGAAATGTGGTTTATTCCAGAAATGTGGTTTATTAGAAGAATGTTGTGAATCCCCTGGACTGCAAAAATAACTATTGAAGAATGTATGAGCTGGAGAAACAAAAAAATCTTGTCAAAAAAAAAAAGAGAGAAACAATGTACTTTCATAGGACATGCAATGAGAAGAGGGGGCATTGAAAATATCATAACAGGAAAAATAGAGAGAAGATCAAGCGGAAGACCAAGTGAAATGATACTAGACAGCCTGACGGGATGGTGTGAGAGGAGATCACCAACTGAGTGATGGCCTGCATGAAGGATCGTGTACTCTGTAGAAGCATAATAGCCAACGACAGTCGGCACAGTACCTGATGATGATGATGGGTTAGTTTTCCATGGAAGGTCATTTTTGGACGTTGAAATCCCGAGATTTTGATTACTTTTATTGAACTTTCTCTGGACATGTTTTTATAGCTGGCTAAAATTAGGTTGTCTTTCTAGAGACTAACCCAAGGTCAGTAAACAGGCCACTGCACTAAGTTTAGACTTTCTTGTGAAGGAATTTCATGAAGAAAGAAGAGTAGAAATTGTAGATCATATTTGATGAACTTTACCTTGTCATGTTTTTTTTAACTCAGGGTTAGTTAAGACCTTGGAAAATCTCAGGGAGTAGTGAACTTTATCCTGACATGTTTTTATTAAAAGTTAAATTTGGAATGTCCAGTTAGTTTTCAGATTCAGAAGTGAATCATGGACAACAGGCAGCTCTGCACAAAAATCATTGGAAGTAGCAGAAATGTGGTTTATTCCAGAAATGTGGTTTATTAGAAGAATGTTGTGAATCCCCTGGACTGCAAAAATAACTATTGAAGAATGTATGAGCTGGAGAAACAAAAAAATCTTGTCAAAAAAAAAAAGAGAGAAACAATGTACTTTCATAGGACATGCAATGAGAAGAGGGGGCATTGAAAATATCATAACAGGAAAAATAGAGAGAAGATCAAGCGGAAGACCAAGAGAAATGATACTAGACAGCCTGACGGGATGGTGTGAGAGGAGATCACCAACTGAGTGATGGCCTGCATGAAGGATCGTGTACTCTGTAGAAGCATAATAGCCAACGACAGTCGGCACGGTACCTGATGATGATGATGATGGGTTAGTTTTCCATGGAAGGTCATTTTTGGACGTTGAAATCCCGAGATTTTGATTACTTTTATTGAACTTTCTCTGGACATGTTTTTATAGCTGGCTAAAATTAGGTTGTCTTTCTAGAGACTAACCCAAGGTCAGTAAACAGGCCACTGCACTAAGTTTAGACTTTCTTGTGAAGGAATTTCATGAAGAAAGAAGAGTAGAAATTGTAGATCATATTTAAGCACTGAAATTTTAGGTAGAAGGGTCTTTTTAGTGAGAGCTTTTTGTATAGTCAGTCGGTCAGTTGTGAGATAAGGATCACTGTGATTTTTTAATAGCTGAATTTGTGATAGGAGTAGAAAGATGTGAAAGTTGAGCTATCAGTTTTGTCACTGATCCACGTGTGTTTTTGATGTTGCTACAGTTGTCTATCATAGAGATGTAAACTGAAGAATGTGAAAATACCTTTCTTTTGAGACTTAGCAGGACTTAAGTCTGACAATTTATGTGATGTTTTTCTTGTGGATCCATGAAACTTTCACTGAGAAAGTAAGTTGGCTCTATATTATATCATGTTGTATGTCTGCTACCCTATCTGAGAATGAAAGTTGCCCACTCCCTCCTATATGGTGAACTAGTTCTCGTCGGGGGAGGAGCAGTTTGTTCATCTGTATATTCAATATTTTGCCACTTATCACTATCCCTTCTGTCCATAATAAACATGTGTTTTTGCTGTTATCAAACTGGGTGTCCAGTGGTTCTCAAACTGTTGAAATGTATCCGTTCTTATTTACACACTGCAAATTCTCAGATTTAATAAGCTGAGAGGGAGAAAACAAGTTAACCAGTTGCTATCTGGGTAAGCGGTTTGCACAACTGTGAAGTACTTCTTTAGCAGTTACTGCTTAGTGTTGCTGTGTAGCACACTGGTCAAGCAGTATACTACTTTAAGTCTCTTAGAAAGAAAGAAAGTAAGTGTATAAAGCATCAAACAAGTTGACAGTCTCTTAGAAAGAAATAAAGTGTATGAAGCATCAAACAGGTTGACAGTCTCTTAGAAAGAAAGAAGTTGAGTGTAAGAAACATCAAACAAGTTGCTAGTCTCTTAGAAAGAAAGTAAGTGTATGAGACATCAAACAAGTTGACAGCATGTCTCTTAGAATAAAAGTAAGTATAAGAAATATCAAACAAGTTGACAGCATGTCTCTTAGACAGAATGAAAGTAAGTGTGAAAAACATCAAACAAGTTGGCAGCATGTCTCTTAGAAAGAAGGTGTATGAAGCATCAAACAAGTTGACATTCTCTTAGAAAGAAAGAAATTGAGTGTAAGAAACATCAAACAAGTTGCTAGTTTCTTAGAAAGAAAGTAAGTGTATGAGACATCAAACAAGTTGACAGCATGTCTCTTAGAATAAAAGTAAGTATAAGAAATATCAAACAAGTTGACACAGAATGAAAGTAAGTGTGAAAAACATCAAACAAGTTGGCAGCATGTCTCTTAGAAAGAAGGAAAGTGTAAGAAATATCTAACAAGTTGACAGCATGTACCAAAGAAAGAAAGAAAGAAAGAAAGAAAGAAACATCAAACAGGTGGCCAGTCTCTTAGAAAGAAAGAAAGAAACATCAAACAGGTGGCCAGTCTCTTAGAAGGAAAGAAAGTAAGTGTAAGAAACATCAAACAGGTGGCCAGTCTCTTAGAAGGAAAGAAAGTAAGTGTAAGAAACATCAAACAGGTGGCCAGTCTCTTAAAAAGAAAGAAAGTAAGTTGACAGCACAACATAAACCAGGAACATGTAAGAAACATCAAACAAGTTGACAGTCTCTTAGAAAGAAAGAAATTAAGTGTAAGAAACATCAAATAAGTTGACAGCACAACATATACAGCAACATGACAAATGTCATATATCATATCTATCACAATAGTCTGGGATGTACACACTGTGGTGTGTTGTGTTGCTTTCTCTTTCTTCATGTTGTGTTATCTTGTATTTTGTTTGTTGTGTTATGTGTAATGTGTGTTTCTTGTTATCTTGTGTTTTGTCTGTGTTGTGTGTGCTGTGTTGTGTTTGTGTGCATGATGTGTTGTTTTGTGTGCTGTGTTGTGTTTGTGTGCATGATGTGTTGTTGTGTGTGCTGTGTTGTGTTTGTGTGCATGATGTATTGTTTTGTCTGTTTATTTTGTGTGCTGTGTTGTGTTTGTGTGCATGATGTGTTATGTTTGTGCGACTGATTGATGGTCTTTATCTTCTACTTTTCACAACTCTTCAATATAACTGTCAACTTGTGCTATCTATCATGTCACTATCAACATGTGCTATCTATCATGTCACTATCAACTTGTGGTATCTATCATGTCACTATCAACTTGTGCTATCTATCATGCCACTATCAACTTGTGCTATCATGTCACTATCAACTTGTGCTATCTATCATGTCACTATCAACTTGTGCTATCTATCATGTCACTATCAACTTGTGCTATCATGTCACTATCAACTTGTGATATCTACTATCATGTCACTCTCAACTTGTGATACCTACTATCATATCACTCTCAACATGTGCTGTCTACTATCATGTCACTCTTAACCAGCGCTGTCTACTATCATGTCATCTCAACCTGTGCTGTTATCTATCATGTCACTCTCAATCTGGGCTGTCTATCATCATGTCACTCTCAACCTGTGCTGTCTACCATCATGTCACTCTCAAACTGTACTGCCTACTATCATGTCACTCTCAACCTGTGCTGTCTACCATCATGTCACACTCAACCTGTGCTATCTACTATCATATAACTCTCAACATGTGCTGTCTACATCATGTCAATCTCAACTTGTGGTACCATTATCATGTCACTCTCAACCTGTGCTGTCTACTATCATGTCAATCTCAACCTGTGCTGTCTACTATCATGTCACTCTCAACCTGTGCTATCTACTATCATGTCACTCTCAACCTGTGCTGTCTACTATCATGCCATTCCTGTATTGTTCATTACACTGATATTTCTTAACATTACTAAACTTGTGTTACAGCATTTCCATATACCAAAAACTCTATCCTACAGTCAAGAATTACTCATTATATGCGCTTCCATCTTTCTTGTACTAACACAGAAAATCTAATCAAAATCTTACATATTTTTTTCTTCTTTCTCTGACTTAAGTATCTCACTAAATTCCTAAATTTAACTGTCCAGTAGTACTTCTTCTATTCACCCACACAAATCACAATTTCTCTACTTCATTTCCTTCACTTCTTTTACTATTACTCTACTCACTGCACATATCTATGGCTATTATTCTATTCACTGCATATATTTATGACTATTATTCTGTTCACTGTACATATGTATGACTTTTATTCTATTCACTCCACATATCTATGACTATTATTCTATTCACTCCACATATGTATGATTTTTACACTATTCGTTCCTACAAACCTTATTTCTGGCTTTGGGAGAATCTGTAACAGAGGAGACTTGGGAAGATGAAGAGATAGGAGAATTTGATAGGATGTCTGTGTCAGCACTTTTCTTGTCTGATGTCTGCCCCTCATGCCAGCTACTGACTTTCTGCAACAGAAATACAAAACTTACATCCTGAAATCTGACTATTACACTATTTTCACTGTTTATGGCTAGATGCGTACTATGTGGTTTCTGGCTAGGTGTAGACTATGTGGTTTCTGCTAGGTGTAGACTATGTGGTTTCTGGCTAGGTGCAGACTATGTGGTTTCTATGTGTAGATTATATGGTTTCTTGCTAGGTGTATACTATATGGTTTCTGGCTAGATGTATACTGTGGTTTCTGGCTAGATATAGACTATGTGGTTTCTGGCTAGGTGTAGACTATGTGGTTTCTGGCTAAGTGCAGACTATGTGGTTTCTGGCAAGATGCAACCATGTGGTTTCTGGTTAGGTGCAGATTATGTAGTTTATGGCTGCATACACATTTTAACTATGTCTTTAACAAAACATAATCAGAACAACTCTCTCTCTCTCTGAACCTTAAGTGCCCAGGGCACATTGGGCTTCCGCAAGGGTTAATCAGAACAACTAGGATTCTATTTATTGTACAAATCATGGCTGTGGCTTCTGATGTAACCAGCAACAGTTTTAGGTCTATAACATTTTGTAGGCAATGGTCATTTCTCATAGCCCTTATGGCTGTGGTCATTTATACACTGCTCTAGGTTGTAGTCACATGTACGTTTACTGAGGCTGCCATCATTTATACAAACTTAAACTTCTGTCATGTATAAATAATTCTAGGGTGTGGCCTCTCATTCAATGTTACATAAAACAGTCAACTACTATTCTTGTAGTGCTGCAGCTTCATATACAGTTCTCATAATGAAGTTTCTTCATGCCAGCTGCTCTTACACTTAAACTGTGTTTGCTGATGTGTCTTCTTTTGCCGGAAACTATAATTCTGAAGACTGCTGTTTCTGGTATCATGTATCACTCAGCTTCTAAATACTTTCCCAATCTCCATCTTAGCCTGTGTTTGAATATCTACCTGCCAACACTGGCTGGTACCCAAGCTCTCACACACTGTGAGACCATTAACCATCCAAAGAACCATATAACAGCTCTGGTCTTATGCTCCACATATAAAAAATATATAAAGGCACAATGACACATAAGAGAGCAGAAACACAACTATCATGTCACATGACTTACTCGGGGGAATACCTGCTCATCTTTAGATGACATCTTAGCTCCAGATCTCTCTATCTGAATCTGTATTCTGAAAAAAAAGTACCACATGATGATGATTGCTAGTTTCTATACTGATAATCTTCTTCTTTTGATATGATGATGGAGTTGATGCTCATATTTCACCCTGGTGTTAACTTACTAAAACTATCCCTGACTTATAACCTCTGACCCCCCCCCCACCACCAACTTGCATAAATAAAGGAGATAATAAATGTTTACCAAACACAAAATCTGAAACTCTAATGATAATGTGTAAAGTGTGTTGTATAACACTTGAAAGTATATAATAATGTAAAGTGTAATAAACACTCATACTTGTCTTTGGCCCACTTGAGATTCTTCATGGCTTGTTTGGCAGACATAACCTTGTTTTCTCCAACACCAATCAAAATATCACCCTGTGAGAGATATCACAACAGCTCAAATCTATTTTATCACTATAAATACAGCTCAAATCTATCATGTCACTACAAAAACAGCTCAAATCTATTTTATCAATATAAAAACAGTTCAAATCTATCATGTCACTACAAAAACAGCTCAAATCTATTTTATCAATATAAAAACAGCTCAAATCTATCATGTCACTACAAAAACAGCTCAAATCTATTTTATCACTATAAAAACAGCTCAAATCTATCATGTCACTACAAAAACAGCTCAAATCTATTTTATCAGTATAAAAACAGTTCAAATCTATATCCCTACAAAAATAGCTCAAATCTGTCATATCACTACAAAAACAGCTCTGATTTTTCACATCTCTAAAATAAAAAAAGCTAAAATCTATTATATCACTACAAAAGCAGCTCAAGACTATACTATCACTATAAATACAGCTCAAATCTATCATATCATTATAAAACAGCTGAAATCTATCGTATCACTATAAAAACAGCTCAATATATCACATCACAATAATAACTGCTCACATCTACCACATCATTACAACATACGGTGCATAAACTAGTAAAAAAAGTAGGAATAGCTTTATTACTTAACGAGTACACAGCTGTGACATTTTGGCATAAGCCTTAATTATACAAAAACATACAGGATGAAGAAATAGAGAGAGTAGATAAAATATAAATTCACATGAATGATATGTTAAAAAAAAAAAGAAATAAAATGAATAGAGCTCTTAGCTGTAACTTGTAAGAAGCTGTGGCTTGTCCGATGCTGTGTGCCAGAAATGCGCATGGTGGAGTGAAGAGAATATTTAAATGGAGACTTGTGATGAAACTTGTGGATCATACCTGAGGGTGGTGGGTTTGGAAACAGTGGAGGGGAGAGAGAGTGATACAGTAGTACCTAGCTGGAAGAAGGTGAAATAGATGATTATAGTTGGGGTAGAGGGTTTGTAATGTGATGCTGTGAGGAGGTTCTGAACTATGTTAAACAAGTGAGAAGGGAGTGGAGCTTAGTGGGGAGGGATTATGATTTTGGAAGAGGAGAATGTTAGGTGTAGCTGAATAACGGGTTCAAACCATGTGGTTCTAGCATCCCATGTTCCTGAATGTAGTGGTGCTCAAGTGCTAGGCAGCTTCTGTCATCTGCGTGACATTGTTTGATGGCAGTTTGATGGTTAAGAAAATTCTTTATCATCAACTGCCACTAATCCAACTTGACCCCGACACTCGCAACATTTTCTCTGATCCACCACTGTTAGCATACACACGTGAACCAAACCTTAAGGATATCCTTGTCCATAGCCCCTGAAGCAGAACTTTGCATATGTTGGCACTAGAAAATGCTACCTGCCCTGTAGTCTGGGAAATGAAAACAATCGCTTTTCCCAAAACTATCCTCACTCTCCATGAGGGATTCACATGTGAGTACTGCAATGTGATATATGTCATTGTATGCAAAAGATGCATGGTAATTTATATTGGTGAAACTGGCTTCAGATTAGGGGACTGCATGCAGAAACATCTGTATGATATCACCCAGCATGCTTTGAAACCAGTCCCAAATCATTTCAATGGCTCCAACCACAGAGGCAAATCTGATTTTCTGGTAACAGCCATCAACAATGTCACGCAGATGACAGAAGCTGCCTAGTGTTTGAGAACCATTACATTCAGGAACATGGGATGCTGGAACTGCATGGTTTGAACTCATTATTCAGCTACACCTAAATTCTCTTCTTTCACAATCATAATCCCTCCACACTAAGTTCTACTCCCTTCTCACTTGTTACACATATTTCAGAACCACCTCACAGCATCACATTATAACCCTCTACCCCAACTATAATCACCTATTTCACCTTCTCTTAGTTAAATTACCACTGTATCATTCTCTCTCCCCTCCATTGTTTCCCCACCCACCACCCTCAGTTATGACCAACCTATTACACATCAGAAGTCTCCATTTAAATATTCTCTACACTCCACCATGCACATTTCTGAACATGGTGTCAGACAAGCCACAGCTTCTTACAAGTTATAGCTAAGTGCTCTATTCATTTCTTTTTTTTTTTTTACATAGCATTCATGTGAATTTATATTTTATCTCCTCTCTCTATTTCTTCACCCTGTGTGTTTTATGCTGAAATGTCACAACTGTGTATTCGTTAAGCAATAAAGATGTTCCTACTTTTTTCCTAGTTTATACATTTTGGTATCACAGCTTTACTGCAATGCCTCCATGTGTGTGTGTGTGTGTGTGTGTATATATATATATATATATATACTTATACAATAGTTATTGTGTGTTACAATATACAGTGGCTCACATCTATCACATCCTACAACATACAGTAGCTCACCAACTATCACATCACTACAACATACAGTGGCTCGCTATCTATCACATCACTAAACATACAGTGGCTTGCTATCTATCACATCACTAAGCATACAATAGCTCACCATCTATCACATCACTACAACATACAATAGCTCACCATCTATCACATCACTACAACATACAGTGGCCTGCATCTATCACATCACTAAACATACAGTGGCTCGCTATCTATCACATCACTAAACATACAGTGGCTCACTATCTATCACATCACTAAACATACAGTGGCTCGCTATCTACACATCACTAAGCATACAATGGCTCACCATCTATCACATCACTACAACATACAACCTTATTGTAACATCACTACAAAATAAAATGATCGAATGATACTGTGATATCACCACAAAATACAATAATCAAAATTCATCACTTTGCAATACCAGTTAAAACAACAATTAAAAATTATCACATTTTTCACTTCAACCCATCACATTTAACATAAAAAAACAACAAAATCTATCACATTTAATGTAACTACAGCACAAAAGAATGAATTACATTTAACCTAACTACAACAAAACAATTTAACATAACTGCAATAACACAACAAAACTGATCACATTAAACTTCGTCTATGTTCCATGATCACATTAAACATTACAATAACACAACAGTCCACAGCATTAGAGTAACTACAAAAACACAACAAGATCTATCACATTACAACATAACAAACTGTACTGCATTTTATATAACTACAATAATACAACAAAATTCATTGTATTCAATATAACTACAGGAACACAATAAAATCAATCATATTTAATGTACTGAAAACACCACAATATCGATTACACTTAGAGAAACCCTATGATGATACACACATACTTCAGCCGTATTTCACAGTCCTACCTTAAGTATACCTGCCATATGAGCTGGAGAGCCTACACCAACCTCAACAATCATGACAACCGAGTGAAGTCTGTCTGGCAGCAGCTCCTGAACACACAGACAAGATAGATCACACAGAGGGCAACACAGACAAGATAGATCACACAGAGGGCAACACAGACAAGATAGATCACACAGAGGGCAACACAGACAAGATAGATCACACAGAGGGCAACACAGACAAGATAGATCACACAGAGGGCAACACAGACAAGACAGATCACACAGAGGACAACACAGACAAGATAGATCACACAGAGGGCAACACAGACAAGATAGATCACACAGAGGGCAACACAGACAAGACAGATCACACAGAGGGCAACACAGACAAGATAGATCACACAGAGGGCAACACAGACAAGATAGATCACACAGAGGGCAACACAGACAAGACAGATCACACAGAGGACAACACAGACAAGACAGATCACACAGAGGACAACAAAGATGAGATAGATCACACAGAGGACAACAAAGACGAGATAAATCACACAGAGGACAACAGAGAAGTGAACTACTGCTGACATGGGTTCTTACTAAAACTTTGAGCAATAAACTGTAAGCTGGCCTCAACAACCTAAACACACTGTGTCAGAAGAGAGGTGTCCTAGCAACTTTTATTGAGTGAAATTAAGAAACAAGCTTCTTTACAGGCTCCACAGCACTGGGCTGTCACATAACAGCAGCCTGTTCCTGAAATCAGCACTTGGAGGAATAAAACTGTAAAAATAATTTATAAAACAAAGCTAGAATGTCAGGACAAAGTCAGTGTGTACTATTTATTCTATACAAACACAGCAGAAGATTTAGTTAGATGAGACCTGATATATGAAATAGATTTACATGAATCAAAGCAATCAAGAGATAAAAGCCCTGATCTTAACACCAATGTCCTTCTGTAGGCATTATTTTTAGTTCAAAGCTGTGCTCTATTCTGTTTAAGTGAAGATGATGAACTTCTATTGTTCTGTATAAAGTTCATCATCATCATCATGTGCCTTCTCCAGAATAAAGGTTGGCGGTTATGAATCTCCAGTTCCCTTGCCTTGATAATGCACTCAGCCAGGCTGTGTCATGTACATTCTTGTATGTTATCTTCCCATCTACATCTTTGTCTTCCTCTTGCTCTTTTTCCTTCCACTTTTCCTTCAAGTATGGTCTTCAGTATATTGCTATGTTTACTGATATGGCCAAAGTATTTTGTTTTATTCATCTTTATTTCTCTGAGAAGTTCACACTGCACTTGGAGCTGTTCTAAAACCTGTGCATTTATTCTTGTCATTCTCCATGTTACATGACCTAGTTTTCTGCTGCATTAATCTTTCTCTCCATCTTTCTGCTCAGAGTCCAGGTTTCTGCTCCATACAGTAAAACAGAGAAGATATAACACTTTACAAATCTTAATTTTGTTTTTATGAGCAGATTCCTGGATAACAACACTGTCTTCATGATGCTGAAGATGATGATTGATGTTTCAAGTATCATAACAAGATATTATGTGTCTATATCATATCTGTTTGATGTCCAGTTCAAGAAACATACGTGTGATTCTTTCAAAGTTTTCACTGATATTCCAAGATGCAAACATGATCATGTGTTTCTATCAGTCTTGCTTAAAAGTTCAGTCAATAAAAAAAAAAAAGGTGTGACTCTGTCAAAGTTTTGCTTAATGCTGAAGTCAAGAACAAGTGAATGCAAGGAACTCTCAAAGGCCATACTACGCACAAATAATAGATGTACTAGAAACAAAAGGGTAAGTAAGGAAAAAAAGAAAAGAACTTGGGTGTAAGACTGTTTTGTTACAGTCAGCAGCAGGTCACACAAGTTCTCTTTCACTTACATCCTTCACCATCATCCCCAAGGACTGATCTGTGGAGTTTTTAACCAGTTCAGCCGTAATGATCTTCTTATTTCTTCTCTCTTTCATCATCTGCTCCTTCCATGGTAGCTCATCTGTAAGTAAGATCACAGACAAATCTGTCAGCCCATCTACAAGTAAGATAATAGTCAAATCTAGCCAGCTCTTCTAGAATTATGATAACAGAGAAATCTAGCTGCTAATCTACAAGTAAGATAACAGTCAAATGTAGCTGCTCATCTACAAGCAGGATAATAGACAAATCTAGCTGCTCATCTACAAGTAAGATAACAGACAAATCTAGCTGCTCATCTACAAGTAGGATAATAGACAAATCTAGCTGCTCACTACAAGATCAAAGACAAATACCTACAGACAATACAGGACATGTATTACATACCTACAGACACAGTACAGGACATGTACCACATACCTAGACACAGCACTGGACATATTCCACATACCTACAGACAGCAAAGGACATATTCCACATACCTACATACAGCATAGGACATATATCTGCAGACACAGCACAGGACATGTACCATATATACATACAGACACAGTACAGGACATGTACCACATATTTAGACACAGCATAGGACATGTACCACATACCTAGACACAGCACAAGACATGTACCACATACTCAGACACAGCATAGGACATGTACCACATACCTAGACACAGCACAGGACATGTACCACAAACCTGGAGACACAGCATAGGACATGTACCACATACCTAGACACAGCACAGGACATGCACCACAAACCTGGAGACACAGCATAGGACATGTACCACAAACCTGGAGACACAGCACAGGACATGTACCACAAACCTGGAGACACAGCACAAGACATGTACCACATACTTAGACACAGCATAGGACATGTACCACATACCTAGACGCAGCATAGGACATGTACCACAAACCTGGAGACACAGCATAGGACATGTACCACATACTTAGACACAGCACAGGACATGTACCACAAACCTGGAGACACAGCATAGGACATGTACCACAAACCTGGAGACACAGCACAGGACATGTACCACATACCTAGACGCAGCACAAGACATGCACCACAAACCTGGAGACACAGCACAGGACATGTACCACATACCTAGATGCAGCACAAGACATGTACCACAAACCTGGAGACACAGCACAGGACATGTACCACATACGTAGATGCAGCACAAGACATGTACCACATACTCAGACACAGCATAGGACATGTACCACATACCTAGACACAGCACAGGACATGTACCACATACCTAGACACAGTACAGGACATGTATCACATACCTAGACACAGCATAGGACATGTACCATATATACATACAGACATAGTACAGGACATGTACCATATACTTAGACACAGCATAGGACATGTACCACATACCTAGACACAGTACAGGACATGTATCACATACCTAGACACAGCACAGGACATGTACCACATACCTAGACACAGCACAGGACATGTATCACATACCTAGACACAGCACAGGACATGTACCACATACCTAGACACAGCACAGGACATGTACCACATACCTGGAGACACAGCATAGGACATGTACCACATACTTAGACACAGCACAAGACATGTACCACATACTTAGACACAGCATAGGACATGTACCACATACCTAGACACAGCACAGGACATGTACCACATACCTAGACGCAGCACAAGACATGCACCACAAACCTGGAGACACAGCACAGGACATGTACCACATACCTAGATGCAGCACAAGACATGTACCACAAACCTGGAGACACAGCACAGGACATGTACCACATACGTAGATGCAGCACAAGACATGTACCACATACTCAGACACAGCATAGGACACGTACCACATACCTAGACACAGCACAGGACATGTACCACATACCTAGACACAGTACAGGACATGTATCACATACCTAGACACAGCATAGGACATGTACCATATATACATACAGACATAGTACAGGACATGTACCATATACTTAGACACAGCATAGGACATGTACCACATACCTAGACACAGTACAGGACATGTATCACATACCTAGACACAGCACAGGACATGTACCACATACCTAGACACAGCACAGGACATGTATCACATACCTAGACACAGCACAGGACATGTACCACATACCTAGACACAGCACAGGACATGTACCACATACCTAGACACAGCACAGGACATGTACCACATACCTAGACACAGTACAGGACATGTATCACATACCTAGACACAGCACAGGACATGTACCACATACCTAGACACAGCACAGGACATGTATCACATACCTAGACACAGCACAGGACATGTACCACATACCTAGACACAGTACAGGACATGTATCACATACCTAGACACAGCACAGGACATGTACCACATACCTAGACACAGCACAGGACATGTACCACATACCTAGACGCAGCACAAGACATGTACCACAAACCTGGAGACACGGCACAGGACATATACTTACAGACACAGTAAAGGTCATGTACCACATACCTACAAGACACAGCACAGGACATGTACCACATACCTACAGACACAGTACAATACATTTTTGATCCTTTAACCACAATTGGCAGCCGACTTGCTTCGATCACCGTCACTTCCAGAATACCACAGTTAATTTTTACTCCATTTACGCAAATCTGAGAGTCTCCTGTCTGCTGAAACTCAGGACGAGGTCGGAAGAAAGGCTTGTACCTCATCTTGTACATAGGTAATGTGTGCTTCTTGCGGACAATCTTTCGAATCTAATAAAGGACAACAGAAAACTAAAGTGTGTATAGATCAACCTACTTACACAAGAAGAAACAAAACATGCACAAAACACAGGGCACACGTGGAGCAGTCATGCCTAAGAAAGGCACTCATTAATGACATGATTGTGACCACTTATATAAATAATGAATAAACCAGTGAACATCTTTCAGTTATTTCTAATCATGGAACCATGTGCTAACTTCTGAATGACTGATCAGCAGAATTCCATATGGAACAATTGACAGAATAGTTCTCCCTGTATATTTTTACATTACTTGTACATATCTCTGAATCATAGTTGTGGGTGTTCAACTGCTCTTTTCCCATAGGCCAAGATTCTGCTGATGACATAACTCTTATCAGTAACAATGTGAATCCCATGCAAGAAAAAACAGATAGCCTGTCTTCACTGGCTAGCAAAATAGGACTTGAAAATAGCAAGGACAAAACAAAGATAATGAAAATTCCCCTCAATCAAAATGGAAAAATACACATAGAAGGGACAGATATTGAAGAAGTCAATCAATTTGCATACCTTGGCAGCTACATAGACCAGGATGGTGACACTAGAAAGGAAGTTAGAATCAGAATTGCAAAAGCAGCATCAATCTTCAAGAATCTTGAGAACATATGGAATTCAAAAGTTATAAGCACAAAAACCAAGTTAAGACTATTCAATTCAAATGTAATATCCACCCTCATTTATGCATGTCCCTCGTGTGGTACCCGGGATCTGCAAAGAATAGGACCACTGTACCCTACCACGCATGATCGTAAAAGGTGACTATGGAGGGCTCAGCATAGGGCCAGCAACCCTATCTGGTAAAAAAAACTATCAGACTGCTACAGAAATGGAAGCAAGGGAAAAAATAAATGCAGGTGGAAGGAGAAATGGGTATCAGGAAACTGAGCCCATGAAGGTTGTGGATGAAAGCCAGCCACTGGAAGTCCCCAGCCCGACTGCAGACCTCCTGGAACCTAAACACAAGATGCAAATAGGCAGCTGGAATGTAAGAACACTAAACCAGACTGGAAAACTAGCACAAACCATCAAGGAAATGCACAGATACAAACTAGACATACTAGGAATACAAGAAGCAAGATGGACAGGACAAGGCAGAAGGAAATTAACAACACAGCACACAGAAGATACAATAATATGGTCAGGTAAAGAATATCTTCATGAAGGAGGAGTAGCATTAATTATAACAAAAGAAGCATCAAGAGCATTGCTGAAATGGAACCCAATAAATGAGAGATTATTATATGCACGGTTCAACTCAAGATTCACGAAGCTGTCTATTATAGTTTGTTATGCACCAACAGAAGCAGCTGAAGAGGAATTAAAAGAAGATTTTTACAACAGCCTCCAAGCAACAGTAGAAACAATACCCAAGCATGATATGCTACTCATCTTGGGCGACTTCAATGCAAAAGTAGGTGAAGGAAATGAAGATAGAAGAAGAATCATGGGAAGAGAAGGAATCGGAGAAATAAATGAAAATGGAGAAAGACTGTGCAGTTTCTGTGAAGAAAACATGATGACCATTGGAGGGACAATTTTTCAACACAAAAACATCCATAAGGTAACTTGGAGGTCACCAGATAAAACCACAGAAAACCAAATCGATCACATACTAATAAATAACAAGTGGAAATGGTCACTACAAGATGTGCGAGCAAGGAAAGGAGCAGATGTAGGAAGTGATCACAACCTTCTGGTAGCAAAAATAAAACTAAAATTAACGAAAGCCAAAATCGGAGAACACAGAAAGATACATTTTGATACAAGAAAACTGATAGACCAGCAAACAAGAAACTAATTCTCAATAGTACTTAAGAACCGCTTCAGTGTCCTACAAGACGAAGCAGAAATGTCCATATTAGAGTTCAATAAAACACTACAGGAAACAGCAAAATAGGTGCTGGGATATCGGAAAAGGAGAAAAGAGGAATGGATAAGCGAGACCACATGGGAAAAGATAGAGCAAAGAAAAGAAATCAAGAAAAAATTACTGAACACCAAATCACAATGGCTTAAAGAACGAGTTTTAAGTAATTATGCACAAAAAGACAAAGAAGTGAAGGAATCATGCCGTCAAGATAAACGTCAATATTATGACAACTTAGCAGAAACAGCAGAGAAAGCAGCATATACAAATGACATGAAAACCATATATAAAATCACAAAGCAGATGACAGGTAACTTCAACACAAGATGTGAAAGTGCAGTAAGAACACAAAATGGACAACTGGTCAGTGGAGAAAGAGAAAAAATTGAAAGATGGAGGGAACACTTTAACACCCTACTAAACAGAACACAAGCAGCACAAACAATAGACATACCTGAAGCAAAAATGGAACTAAACATCAATACAGGACCAATAACAATAAATGAAGTAAAGGAGGCGATAAAGAAGCTAAAATAAGACAGGGCACCAGGTGAAGATGAAGTGACTGCTGAGATGTTGAAAGCAGAAGAAACAGAAACACCAAAACAACTTTGCCGGATATTACAACAAATTTGGGATCTAGAAAAAGCTCCAGAGGAGTGGAAAACTGGGCTTATAGTAAAACTACCAAAGAAGGGTGACCTCAGAGATTGCGGGAACTGGAGAGGCATTACCCTACTGCCACTCACCAGTAAAGTATTTTGCAGAATAATCATCAACAGAATTGTACCAACACTTGAGGAAAAACTTCAGAAAGAGCAGGCAGGATTTAGGAAAGGAAGATCACATATTTGTACTTAGACAAATATTAGAACAGGCAAATGAGTGGCATAGCACAACATATGCATTATTCATAGATTTTGAGAAAGCCTTTGACAGTGTCAACAGAGATGCACTGTGGAAAATCCTAAGATGGCATGGCCTCCCCCATAAAATAGTTAATGTAATCAATGCCCTATACAAGGGTTTTCAGTGCAAAGTTATCTGTGGAGAACATACCTCCAGCAGCTTTAGGGTACAAACAGGAGTGAAACAGGGATGTGTACTATCACCAACATTATTTATCTTGGCAGTAGACTGGTTAATGAAGGAGGCAACATCAGACAAACGCAGAGGATTACAATGGACCCTTGACACAGTGCTGGAGGACCTTGACTTTGCGGACGACATTTGTCTATTATCAAGCAGTCACAAAGATATGCAAGAGAAAATAAACAAGTTAACTCAGAATGCAAACAACACAGGACTAAAGATCAACGTAGGAAAGACAAAGTTAATGAAACAAAATGTGAACAACAGAAATGTACTCAGAGTAGATAACAAGTTAGTGGAGGAGGTCAACGAATTTGTATACCTTGGCAGCAGAGTAGTAGAAAATGGAGACAGCACAGAGGACATCAACAGCAGACTTACTAGAGCAAACCAGGCTTTTGCCATGTTGCAGACTATATGGAAATAAAAAAAACTAAGCATAAATATGAAAATCAGGATATTCAAGAGTAATGATCTAAGTGTACTACTCTATGGAAGTGAATGCTGGAAAATCACCAAAACCATAGAAAACAAGTTGAATTCTTTCCAGACTAAATGTTTACGAAGAATTAGAAAAATATTTTGGCCAAACACCATAAGAAATAACATCTTATTAGCAGAAATGCAGATGAAACCACTGACAACAATTATTGAGGAAAGACGCTGGCGATGGTTGGGACATGTGCTCCGAATGACTGACAACTCACTACCAAAAATAGCACTAAGATGGACACCACAGGGGAACAGAAGTAAGGGTAGACCAAAAGAGACATGGAGAAGAACAACAGAAAGGATGTTGAGCAATAGAGGGCTCACCTGGGCAAGAGCAGAAAAAAAGGCGAAGGACAGGCATTTGTGGAAAACCCCTGCGGAAGCCCCATGTGCCCTGGGCACTTAAGGTTCAGAGAGAGAGAGATTTATGCATGTGAAAGCTGGAAAACAACTAAAGAAACAGACAAGAAATTAGACTGTTTTGAAAACAAATGCCTAAGGAATATACTTGGCATCAAGTGGAACGAATTTAAGAATAATGCAGAGATAAGACAGATGACTGAACAACAACCAGTCTCATGGGTGATCAGGAAAAGGAGATGGACATATGTTGGTCACTTGATGAGAAGAAATGATCAGAGAATCCCAAAACAAGCTATCAATTGGAACATGACAGGCCAAAGAAAAAGAGGCAGACCGCATGAAACTCTGGAGAGGACATTGTCAAGAGAGGCCAAATTAACAGGCATAAAATCCCTTGATGAGGTTGAAAGACTCGCCGAAGACAGGAAAAATTGGCGAACTACTTTGCGAGCCCTATGTGATGTTTAACGGCACGGGAAGGATATAAGATATATAAGATAAGAATTGTTTGGAGAGAATATCTTGTTTTTTCATTCAATTCTTCCTGCAGGTCAAATGTCTGTTGAGAATGGAACACGCTGTCTTTCATTCAAGTTTTACCCATTTAAAATGATCTAACCTTTGACTGAAAGTTTATGGTTAAACAAGTACACTCAGATCTGAGGTAGCTACCACACATTTCCGGTGCATACATTTCCAGGTATTTCTTGGAGATCACATTTGGTCGTTTCACGCTCCCACAAGTGACACCCTCATTATCATGAAATTCAATGTGGATCTGCATTTCTGTGATGCCTGCTGATAGTGCTTGTGACCTGTGATGGTTCTTTGAAAGTCTGACTGAGTGTGATGTGAACAGGAACACACGAACTTGCCAAATAGCAACAGCGTCATCACTGCTTTCAAGATGGAGGTTGGTTCTATGTGCCGAGGCACCAATGTGAACTTCACGCAGACAGTACTGATTCTTTCTTATGTCTACTTGGCCAGAGATGAACTATGATGGTCTCTGTGTGTTCTGGTTCAGCCTGGCACCTTAGCTATGGAGTCTGCGCCAAGAGTGACGCTGACTAGTTCTCACTGAATGGCTCATCATCAAGGACTGACATGAAGGACCACTGATGAACATTCTGTGCAATACTCACTGGCACAGGTGGTGAAGTGATTATGGGAGTATATCGTTCACGATGATAAAGAGAACCTAATACTGAATACTAAATATTCTTGTGATCTTGGCTAGCCTGAAATACAAACTTTCAGCTCACAGCATCAAGCTGGTCACAGAGTTTATAGCATTACATGTCTATTGTACACCCGTACCTCAAACACAATAAACAAACACAGTGAAGAAGTATGTGGAAAGACCTGGAAACTCCTCTAGCTCTAAGCAAATTCCTGATATATAAACAACAAAAAACAAGAAAAGACCATAATCTTGTGCACAAGCTGGCCTGCTCTCACCTGGTTTGCTATGATATTCCTCAGCTTTGGCATGGGACGACCATCAAGCTGTGCTATTACATCAACATCTAAGTCTGGCTCCTGGGCATGAATCACATGAATAATTACTGTATATGTATATAAAACTAAGTATATAACTATACACAAAGTCACTGCAGTAAAGCTGTTGTAACTAAACTAGGAAAAATCATTGAAATGATTAGGGAATGGCCCAACCAAGAGGCAAACCTGATTTTCTGGTAGCAGCCATCAAACAATGTCATACTGATGACAAAAACTTGAGAACTGCTACATTCAGGAATATGGGATGCTGGAACCACATGGTTGGAACTCACAATTCAGCTACACCTAACATTCAGCTCTTCCACAATCATATTCCCTAAGTTCTACTCCTTTTTCACTATATGTTACTAGTTCAGAACCTCTTCATAGCATCAGATTACAATCTCTCTACCACAACTATAATCACCTATTCCACCTTCTCCCAGCAAGATTACCAATGTATCACTCTCTCTCTCCCTTTCCATGGTTCCTCCCCCCCACCCACCCCTTTTACAACCCACCTATCACACATCACAAGTCTCCAATTAAACATTCTCTACACTCCACCATGCGCACTTCTGAACACAGCCTCTTACAAGTCACAGCTAAGTGTTCCATTCATTTTATTTTATTCTATTTTTTTCCATTTCTATTTTTTACATAGCATTTGTGTGAATTTATATTTTATCTTCTCTCTCTATTTCTTCATCCTGTGTGTTTTTGTATGATGAAGGTTCACACTGAAATGTCACAACTGTGTGCTGGTTAAGTAATAAAGCTGTTCCTAGTTTATACTGTGTATGGATCAAGATGGAGGTTATCTTGATATATAAACATAAAAGCATGATTTATCTCCATAAATGTAAGGTAGAATTTTGTTATTACTTGTAAACAGGCCCTAGTGTGTACACAACACAAAAAGTGATATGTACAAAATGCAAAAATGCACCAGGTACACAACACAAAAATCCAGCATGTACACAACACAAACAAGCAGAAACTACTTTTATGCATGTGCTCATATGTTTAGATTACTGTAAAATACATCACAAAGTTTATCCTCAAAACTGGTGAGTCTGATAGGTTCTTTGCCTCTAATCAAGAAGATCTTTGAACTCTTAACGGACATAGAAAGCACCATGTGACACTTTCTGCAATCATATCCAATAATTTCATATATGGCTTTCATCTTCTACAGATGTACACTCACTCACAGGATACTAGTGTCTGTTCTTGTGTACAAAAGGGCACACAGACTGCTGCCCACTGCCTGATTGTAATCCTCATGCACTTCTTCTCAAGTGTCAGTATCAATTCCTTTCAAACTTGATTAGTTTCCTCACAAATCTATACATAAAACTGCATAACATATTCCTCTAATCACCGACTAACTCCTTCACAAATGTATAAACAAATATCTGTAACATATTTCTCTAACCACAGACTAATTTTCACACAAATCTGTACAGAAAACATGGCATATTCCTGTAATCACAGATTAATTCCTCACAAAGCTACATGCACCTAATTATTTTTGTCTTTACCAAACAGCCTCTTCTTGTCTAAAAAAAATAAGAGGTACAACAATGATCAACCATTGCACTACTTCTCCAACCAACTTCCAGCCCTCTCTCAGATATCACCTTTCCTCAACTTCCAGCCCTCTCTCAGATATCACCTTTCCTCAACTTCCAGCCCTCTCTCAGATATCACCTTTCCTCAACTTCCAGCCCTCTCTCAGATATCACCTTTCCTCAACTTCCAGCCCTCTCTCAGATATCACCTTTCCTCAACTTCCAGCCCTCTCTCAGATATCACCTTTCCTCAACTTCCAGCCCTCTCTCAGATATCACCTTTCCTCAACTTCTAGCCCTCTCTCAGATATCACCTTTCCTCAACTTCTAGCCCTCTCTCAGATATCACCTTTCCTCAACTTCCAGCCCTCTCTCAGACATCACCTTCTCTCAACTTCTAACCCTCTCTCAGATATCACCTTCCCTCAACTTCTAGCCCTCTCAGACATCAACCTCTCTCAACTTCTAGCCCTCTCTCAGACATCACCTTCCCTCAACTTCTAGCCCTCTCTCAGACATCACCTTCCCTCAACTTCTAGCCCTCTCTCAGACATCACCTTCCCTCACTTCTAGCCCTCTCTCAGATATCACCTTCCTTCTAGCCCTCTCTCAGACATCACCTTTCCTCAACTTCTAGCCCTCTCTCAGACATCACCTTACCTCAACTTCTAGCCCTCTCTCAGACATCACCTTCCCTCAACTTCTAGCCCTCTCTCAGACATCACCTTCCCTCAACTTCTAGCCCTCTCTCAGACATCACCTTCGCTCAACTTCTAGCCCTCTCTCAGACATCACCTTCCCTCAACTTCTAGCCCTCTCTCAGATATCACCTTCCTTCTAGCCCTCTCTCAGACATCACCTTTCCTCAACTTCTAGCCCTCTCTCAGATATCACCTTCTCTCAACTTCTAGCCCTCTCTCAGACATCACCTTCCCTCAACTTCTAGCCCTCTCTCAGACATCACCTTCCCTCAACTTCTAGCCCTCTCTCAGACATCACCTTCCCTCAACTTCTAGCCCTCTCTCAGACATCACCTTCCCTCAACTTCTAGCCCTCTCTCAGACATCACCTTACCTCAACTTCTAGCCCTCTCTCAGACATCACCTTCCCTCAACTTCTAGCCCTCTCTCAGACATCATTTTTCCTTAACTTCCAGCCCTCTCTCAGACATCTCCACTTTCTCCCAGAAGAAACTTCACTGAAAAATCCAAGTGTAGCACAATCATAGTGGCCTGGTTTCTCAAGCAAAAAAAAAAATAGACTAGGACAGACACCTGCATTTGTCACCCTTCCAGTAAAAACTAGTAGCTAGCCAACTTGTCTTACATTAAACCACCTCTTTAAGGTAAAGACTAGAACAGACACCTGCTATTGTCACCCTTCCAGTAAAAACTAGTAGCTAGCCAACTTGTCTTACATTAACCCACCTCTTTAAGGTAAAGACTAGAACAGACACCTGCTATTGTCACCCTTCCAGTAAAAACTAGTAGCTAGCCAACTTGTCTTACATTAAACCACCTCTTTAAGGTAAAGACTATTTTACATAGCCTTGAACATGTACACAGATAAAATGAATGCTGGAGTAACAATCAGTACCATATATAAAAGATTATGACAAACTTAACAATGATGAGTGCCAGGATAAAACAACATGTATTACCTCATAAAAGGAGAGATTCCAGTGACTAAATGGTAGCCGAGTGAACTGCAGTCGTACAAGCCCTCTGAGCTTTAAAACTGTGACTGACACAAAGGCCATGCGGCGGAAGGGTAAGGCAGCATCTATGGCAATCTGGAAACCTCCATCGTAAATTACTTGTGCTTTCAGATCTAAAGTCTGTGGGGAAGACAGATCTCAAGTATAAGAAAAGTGAAGGAGAGATGCATAGGTCTGATGTTTGGAAAACATGCAAGGAAAGGAATTTTTTTTTTTTTAATGAAAGCACACTGGTTTTACAAAGACAAAAACATCACTATATATACCTGTATGACATCATGTGAAACATCTGACCTATCCACAGACACACCTGTGATGACAGGAAACTTGTCTCCAAGATGGAAGTCTCTCAGCTGGAACATACAAACACATAATTCTGAGACAGTTCACTTTTTTTTCTTTCAAATCTTTCCTGTTGTGATAATGGGACAACAGAAAAACTGTGAAGTCTGTTCTGTAAAAACATGCACTGATACAAAATATTTATTTCTAAATACGTAGGTAACTGTATAAAGAGCTATCTGCACCATAAGTCAATGGTTCTACTCCTGTACTACAAGTCAGATGTTCTACTCTTGTACCAAAAGTCAGATGTTCTACTCCTCTACCACAAGTAAGATATTCTACTCCTATACCACAAGTCAATGATTCTATTCCTGTACCACAAGTCAGATGTTCTACTCTTGTACCACAAGTCATATGTTCTACTCCTGTACCATAAATCAGAGGTTCTACTCCTATAATGTCAGTGATTCTACTCCTGTACCACAAATCAGATGTTCTACTCCTGTAAAGTCAATGATTCTACCCCTATATCACAAATCAGATGTTCTACTCCTGTACCACAAATCAGATGTTCTGCTCCTGTACAACAAGTTGGTGATTTTACTCCTGTACCACAAGTCAATGATTTTACTACTATAAATTGTTATGAACACCATACAACTTGTTCCAGGCTGATACAAGTGATAACTGTAACTGATTTTTTTTAATGGAGAACCCATCAGAACTGCCAATTTTTTAGTTCTTTTTTTCTTCCAACTGCATCAAGAACATATTTTGAGCCATGGTTTTTTTCTGTGTTTGTATGACCATACCCTAAACTATGGCTTTTTTCTGTGTTTGTATGACTACACCCTAAACTATGGGTTTTTTTCTGTGTTTGTATGACCATACCCTAAACTATGGCTTTTTTCTGTGTTTGTATGACCACACCCTAAACTATGGGTTTTTTTCTGTGTTTGTATGACCATACCCTAAACTATGGCTTTTTTTTTTGGACCTTAGGGGACCATATCTTGAACTTTAGTTTTTTCCACTCTATTACAGCATATACTGAACTATTATTTTCCTACTCTATTACAGCATATACTGAACTATTATTTTTCCTACTCTATTACAGCATATATTGAACTATTATTTTCCTACTCTATTACAGCATATACTGAACTATTATTTTCCTACTCTATTACAGCATATACTGAACTATTATTTTTCCTATTCTATTATAGAATATACTGAACTTTTATTTTTCCTATTCTATTACAGAATATACTGAACTATTGTTTTTCCTATTCTATTACAGAATATACTGAACTATTATTTTTCCTATTCTATTACAGAATATACTGAACTATTGTTTTTCCTATTCTATTACAGAATATACTGAACTATTATTTTTCCTATTCTATTACAGAATATACTGAACTATTATTTTTCCTATTCTATTATAGCATGTGAAAGCTGGAAAACAACTAAAGAAATAGAAAAGAAATTAGACTCTTTTTAAAACAAATGCCTAAGGAAAATACTCGGCATCAAGTGGAATGAGTTCAAGAACAATGCAGAGGTACGACAGATGACTGAACAACAACCAGTCTCATGGGTGATCAGGAAAAGGAGATGGACATATGTTGGTCACTCGATGAGAAGAAATGATCAGAGAATCCCAAAACAAGCTATCAAGTGGAACACAACAGGCCAAAGAAAAAGAGGCAGACCTCGTGAAACTCTGAAGAGGACATTGTTAAGAGAGGCCAAATTAACAGGCATAAAATCCTTTGATGAGGTTGAAAGACTCGCCGAAGGCAGGAAAAATTGGCGAACTACTTTGTGAGCCCTATGTGATGTTTAATGGCACGGGAAGGATATAAGATATATAAGATTATAGAATATACTGAACTATTATTTTTATTATTCTATTATAGAATATACAAGCAGCACAAACAATAGACATACCTGAAGCAAAAACGGAACTAAACATCAATACAGGACCAATAACAATAAATGAAGTAAAGGAGGCGATAAAGAAGCTAAAATCAGACAGGGCACCAGGTGAAGATGAAGTGACTGCTGAGATGTTGAAAGCAGAAGAAACAGAAACACCAAAACAACTTTGCCGGATATTACAACAAATTTGGGATCTAGAAAAAGCCCCAAAGGAGTGGAAAACTGGGCTTATAGTAAAACTACCAAAGAAAGGTGACCTCAGAGATTACATGAACTGGAGAGGCATTACCCTACTGTCACTCACCAGTAAAGTATTTTGCAGAATAATCATCAACAGAATTGTACCAACACTTGAGGAAAAACTTTGGAAAGAGCAGGCAGGATTTAGGAAAGGAAGATCATGCATAGACCACATATTTGTACTTAGACAAATATTAGAACAGGCAAATGAGTGGCATAGTACAACATATGCATTATTCATAGATTTTGAGAAAGCCTTTGACAGTGTCAACAGAGATGCACTGTGGAAAATCCTAAGATGGCATGGCCTCCCCCATAAAATAGTTAATGTAATCAAAGCCCTATACAAGGGTTTTCAGTGCAAAGTTATCTGTGGAGAACATACCTCCAGCAGCTTTAGGGTACAAACAGGAGTGAAACTTGGATGTGTACTATCACCAACATTATTTATCTTGGCAGTAGACTGGTTAATGAAGGAGGCAACATCAGACAAACGCAGAGGATTACAATGGACCCTTGACACAGTGCTGGAGGACCTTGACTTTGTGGACGACATTTGTCTATTATCAAGCAGTCACAAAGATATGCAAGATAAAATAAACAAGTTAACTCAGAATGCAAACAACATAGGACTAAAGATCAACGTAGGAAAGACAAAGTTAATGAAGCAAAATGTGAACAACAGAAATGTACTCAGAGTAGATAACAAGTTAGTGGAGGAGGTCAATGAATTTGTATACCTTGGCAGCAGAGTAGTAGAAAATGGAGACAGCACAGAGGACACCAACAGTAGACTTACTAGAGCAAACTAGGCTTTTGCAATGCTGCAGACTATATGGAAATCAAAAAAACTAAGCATAAATATGAAAATCAGGATATTTAAGAGTAATGTTCTAAGTGTACTACTCTATGGAACTGAATGCTGGAAAATCACCAAAACCATAGAAAACAAGTTGAATTCTTTCCACACTAAATGTTTACGAAGAATTAGAAAAATATTTTGGTCAAACACCATAAGAAATAACATCTTATTAGCAGAAATGCAGATGAAACCACTGACAACAGTTATTGAGGAAAGACGCTGGCGATGGTTGGGACATGTGCTCCGAATGACTGACAACTCACTACCAAAAATAGCACTAAAATGGACACCACAGGGGAACAGAAGTAAGGGTAGACCAAAAGAGACATGGAGAAGAACAACAGAAAGGATGTTGAGCAATAGAGGGCTCACCTGGGCAAGAGCAGAAAAAAAGGCGAAGGACAGGCATTTGTGGAAAACCCTTGCGGAAGCCCCATGTGCCCTGGGCACTTAAGGTTCAGAGAGAGAGAGAGATTATAGAATATAATGAACTATTATTTTTCCTATTCTATTATAGCATATACTGAACTATTATTTTTCCTATTCTATTATAGCATATACTGAACTATTATTTTTCCTATTCTATTATAGCATATACTGAACTATTATTTTTCCTATTCTATTATAGCATATACTGAACTATTATTTTTCCTATTCTATTATAGCATATAATGAACTATTATTTTTCCTATTCTATTATAGCATATACTGAACTATTATTTTTCCTATTCTATTATAGCATATACTGAACTATTATTTTTCCTATTCTATTATAGCATATACTGAACTATTATTTTTCCCACCTTGTAGGTATGTACCTTTAGCTTTGTTCTTCCTGTGTTACTGGATGATAATCTGAGCTATTCTAAACTGATAAGAGCAACAGAATAAAGAGAGTTAATGGCATGCAAGGGCCATATGTAAGAAGTAATCTATGAGGTGTGTCCTCCTGAGAATCTAGATCCTGGACAGGAATAGGTACCTACACCAGCAAACTTGAAGGTGGCTCTGTCTGTTCATATTACACTCAACAAAAGATGCAGAGAAGATATTTTGCTGAGGTCAAGGCACCGACTAATGAAAACATGGCGACACAGATGGATCAGCGGTTTGGGATAGGAAGAAGAAGTCAGCAGAGCTTTTGCTGCAGCAGCAAGCAGCCTGACAGTGGAGACCACAGCTGAGAGAAAAGCTTTCAGCCGGCTCCAGTCACAAGACTACATACAAGCACAGCCTTCACTTACAAACAACTCATCTACCAGAACCCCACTTCTGGATCTCAGGACTTCCTCAAACTCAACTTGTATCTTCTTGGTCAGAAATCTGTCAGATAATAGATTTAGAATGAAACAAAGTTTAGATTGAATAAACAAAGTTTAAAGTGAATACAAACACACAGGGCAGCTCAAAATTACTTCCAGGGTTTCCATGGTCTATAATTTTCAAACCAGAAATAACAAAATTCATTGCCTACGGAATATGCAAGTGTAAATTCAAAACTCACTGCAGTGACATATGATAGAAAATATGATGTCATGCCACAAAATGACAACAGTTCAAGAGAAGGCAATATGTGTATCTTGGTCTTTTGAAACAAAGTCCGTTATCAAAATGCAACATCATTACAGTACTCAAAATGCCATACAACACTAGTCAAAGTAGTTTCAAGTGACTTGGTGTTCTGCATCAAAAAGGAATGGAAAGATCTTTGAACTTTGCAGGAAAATGTTGATTGAATCCAGAGAGAATTTTATTGAAGCCCACAAAACTCAGCCAGAGGAGCTTCTGTGCAGTTAGGTATACCATAAACAAATGTTTGAGGGTTGTCCTCAACTCCTTCACCTCCATGCACACAAAGTGCAGACTGTGCAGGCTTCTAAGCTGGACTATAAGTCCTGCTATTTCCATTTTGTCAAACATCAAAGCTGAAGAGAATTACCTTCAGAGCTGGATATTAAGTGATGAAGCAACAATTTACATATCAGGAAGGGCAGACTGTCAAAACTGGAGAATATTGGAACCAGAAAATCCTTACACCATTCTAGAATCAACAGAGATAGAGCAAAGGTGAATATCTGCCATGCTTTGTCATGTTCTGAAGTTCTGGAGCCCTTTTTCTTTGTGGAACAATCATTGACAGCAATGATCTACCTGAACATGCTACAGCTGTATCTGTTACCTCAGTTAGAAGACCACCAGCCAATGTGGTGTGCCAGCATGATGGTGACCTCCACACTGGACTCACACTGCCTGAGAATTTCTTGACATGCATTTTCCTGGCGTGCTGGGATGGGTGTGATACACCTCCACACTCACCCAAAATTACACAGCTTGATTTCTCCGTTTGGGGACATGTTAAGGACATTTGTATAAAAGAGCACTGTGACCTTCTTCAATGAATTTAACTCAGAACTGTTGCTGTCATCAAAACAGTTACACCCAAATGATGGATAACACTAGGAGAGAAACTAAATAGCACTTGGACATCTTACATGCCACATATGGCAAGCATTCTGAAGTTGTTTAGCCTTCTACGGCATTGATTCTACAGGTATTAAAACTCTGGAGTTTCCTTCCATATTCTGTAAGCAGTTTTGTTTTGTTTTTTTCTGGTTTGAAAATTACAGGCCAAGGAAACCCAGACAATAATTTTGAACTACCCTGCATTTTAGATATAAATTATAATGTAAATATTTTAGAAACAAAGTTTACAATAATTAATAAACATATTTTAGATATAAAGTTTTATATTAATAAAACTATTTTACTATGAATAAAAACATTCTTTAGAAATAAAGTACAATCAATAAAGATCAATTTTATTTCGATTAATTTTTTTTTCATACTTGTAGTAAAGTCCTCAGCATATCTGTAGAGTCTCCGCTCTGTAATGATGTGCCGCCCCGCCCCATGTCTGTAGCATCTCCACTATGTAGTGGTGTGCTCCATGTCTTTAGCATCTCTGTTATGTAGTGGTGTGCTGCTCCATGTCTTTAGCATCTCTGTTATCTAGTGGTGTGCTGCTCCATGTCTTTAGCATCTCCGTTATGTAGTGGTGTGCTGCTCCATGTCTTTAGCATCTCTGCTATGTAGTGGTGTGCTGCTCCATGTCTTTAGCATCTCTGCTATGTAGTGGTGTGCTGCTCCATGTCTTTAGCATCTCTGCTATGTAGTGGTGTGCTGCTCCATGTCTTTAGCATCTCCGCTATGTAGTGGTGTGCTGCTCCATGTCTTTAGCATCTCCGCTATGTAGTGGTGTGCTGCTCCATGTCTTTAGCATCTCCGCTATGTAGTGGTGTGCTGCTCCATGTCTTTAGCATCTCCGCTATGTAGTGGTGTGCTGCTCCATGTCTTTAGCATCTCCGCTATGTAGTGGTGTGCTGCTCCATGTCTTTAGCATCTCCGCTATGTAGTGGTGTGCTGCTCCATGTCTTTAGCATCTCCTCTATGTAGTGGTGTGCTGCTCCATGTCTTTAGCATCTCCACTATGTAGTGGTGTGCTGCTCCATGTCTTTAGCATCTCCACTATGTAGTGGTGTGCTGCTCCATGTCTTTAGCATCTCTGTTATGTAGTGGTGTGCTGCTCCATGTCTTTAGCATCTCCACTATGTAGTGGTGTGCTGCTCCATGTCTTTAGCATCTCCACTATGTAGTGGTGTGCTGCTTCCATGTCTGTAACATCTCTACTCTACAGCAGTGTGCTGCCACATGTCTGTAACATCTCTACTCTACAGCAGTGTGCTGCCACATGTCTGTAACATCTCTACTCTACAGCAGTGTGCTGCCACATGTCTGTAACATCTCTACTCTACAGCAGTGTGCTGCTACATGTCTGTAACATCTCTACTCTACAGCAGTGTGCTGCCATATGTCTCCAGCATCTCTACTCTACAACAGTGTGCTGCCACATGTCTGCCTCATGTTTGTAACAAAAGTATCCATGTTGAGAGATATTCTGACAACAGAAGACAGAACTGTGTCTGTATAAGATAGCATTTTCTTGGAAACTACGGAGCATGACTTTGCTGTATAGTTTTTTTCATGTTTGACAGAATACAGTCAGTCACATCAACAACAAACTATGTCTATGGTGGCAAGTTTCATTATGTCTCAATTTGATCTTCTTGCTTACACACTAGCATGATCTAATACTTGTCTGTTGAGTGTTGTATGTATGTATGTGTCTAGCATGATCTAATACTTGTCTGTTGTATGAGGGTCATAATGAAAGTCATGAGCAAATTTTTTTTAATTAATAAATTATAGATAGAGAAAATATAAATGTATCTTTTGCACTTCATGTAGAGGCCACATGACATCACTATCATGTGTCACATGACCAAGCGGAGCATAAACAAAATGGCAGGTGCTGAAGTTTCATTTCGTCAACGTGCCGTTATTGAGTTCCTCGTTAAAGAGGAAATCCCCACTGTTGAAAATCACCAAAAACTTCAACTGCTTATGGAGATGTGTGTATGGGTGCTAGCAGTGTTAGGAGGTTGGTGAAACATTTCAAAGATGGAATCACGAGCATCCAAGATATGCCTTGCAGCGGTCGCCCTCAAACTGCCTCCACTGAACGCAACATGGAAAAGGTTGACGATAGCATTAAAGAAGACAGATGTGTCACAGTATCTGCAATCACTGTAAATCTTGGAATGGGACACAATGCAGTACAGGAAATGATTGAAACCCTAGGCTATAGAAAAGTTTGTGTCCGCTGGGAGAGAATGTCCAGAAAGCAGTGCGTCTGCGCCATCGGTCAGCTGGAACAGAATTCTACCGGGAGGGTATTTTCAAAATTGCAGAGCAATGGGAAAAATGTGTGTAGAGAATTGGAGATTATGTTGAAAATGAAGAAAAGGACGCAGATTAAGATCATACATTTATATTTTCTCTATCTATAAATTCTGATTTTTAAAAAACTTTTGCTCATGACTTTTGGTATGACCCTCATATGTATGTATGAATATAGCATGATCTAATACTTGTCTGGTGAGTTGTTTGTACGTATGAGTATATCATGATCTAATACTTGTTTGTTGAGTGTTGTATGTATATATGAGTGTAGCAAGCTCTAACACTTGCCTGTTGAGCATTGCCTGGTTGTATGCCACACACTTACCGACGTAACTGCAAGGAATCCCTCAACTCTGAGAAGAGAAACTGTAGAAGCAAGTTCAGCCATATACAATCCTCCTTCTGTTTGATGCTGTCATGCTCAAGACGGGACTTCAGTGCCTGTAGATTAAGGTACACAACAACTGGATAGGGATATCTAATACAGGGACATCATAATATGAGGACAGGGAAAACTGATACACAGACTACAACTCAATATAACTATAACCAATTTGTGGCTTAAAAACAAATAATTATACGGCTAAGAGAAATTCAGGTGGAGAGAAAAACAACTATGAGAATTGTCCCAAAAGCAAATTTAACAAGAATTACTACTTCATGAGCAAAAGTTATTTGGACATAATACACTGGACACTGTGTTCCATGATGGACACCTTATTTTTTCACATAACTGCCATGACAAAAGAGGCATTTGTCTAAGCGCAGGACAAGTATTTTTCTATGCCCATCTTGTAAAATGTGGTGTCCTGGACATAGAGCAACTGCATCACTGCTGTTTCAACATCCTCATCATCTGCAATCTGTAGATGACAAGATGTTCCTTGAGAGCTGGGAAGAGGTGAAAATCACTTGGTGGCAGATTAGGACACCTGTAATGGCTAGTCCAAATTCTCCTGCTGAAAATGTTGCACAAGTTTCAGAACTGAAGTGGCCAAGTGTAGGCAAGCATTATCATGGAGACCCAACACACATTTTGTCAACAGCCCAGGACAATGAATGCTTCTTCTTTTTCTTCTTCTTCCGCATTCAAGGTTGTTGGTCACATCTGATCCTGATCCTTGCCAGCATGGCAAAGCCCGCAGTCCTCTCCAGATCCTGATAGGAGCCCCAAAGTTTTTGCCCCAAGCTCGTGTCCTCTGGCCATGTCTCTTGTCTCAGGTCAAACATCTCAGATCTCATGTCTCAGGTATCACGTCTCAGGTCTCACGTCTCAGGTATCAGGTCTCACGTCTCAGGTATCACATCTCATGTATCATGTCTCAGGTCTCATGTCTCACGTCTCAGGTATCACGTCTCATGTCTCATGTCTCAGTCTCACGTCTCAGGTATCACGTCTCAGGTCTCATGTCTCAGTTCTCACATCTCAGGTCTCATGTCTCACGTCTCAGGTCTCATGTCTTAGGTCTCACGTCTCAGGTCTCATGTCTCAGTTCTCATGTCTCACGTCTTATGTCTCAGGTTTCATATCTCACGTCTCAGGTCTCACATCTCAGGTCTCACATCTCATGTATCACGTCTCAGGGTATCATGTCTCAGGTCTCATGTCTCAGGTCTCATGTCTCAGGTCTCATGTATCATGTCTCAGGTCTCACATCTCAGGTCTCACGTCTCAGATCTCATGTATCACATCTCAGGGTATCACGTCTCAGGTCTCATGTCTCAGGTCTCACGTCTCAGGTCTCATGTCTCACGTCTCAGTTCTCACGTCTCAGGTCTCATGTCTCAGGTCTCATGTCTCAGGTATCACGTCTCAGGTCTCATGTCTCAGGTCTCATGTCTCAGGTCTCACGTATCAGGTCTCAGGTCTCACGTCTCAGGTCTCACGTCTCAGGTCCGTGTGGCTTGTGCTCTCGTGAAGGAAATGTTCTGAGTCTGGACCTCGCTACCACATGGATTCTGTGTGAGAGATTTTAAGCCGATGCAGGTGGCTCAGTAGTCTGCAGTGCCCTGTCCATAGGTGAAAGAGGATGGTTTGCTGAAGTCTTTGTAGTTGGTGTATTGCATCTGGTTTGTTGTTGCATTTCATTGTAGTATTCATTCGCACTGGTGAAATGCAAATGAATACTACAACCCAGTTAGAGTGGTCTGTTAATATAAATACTAGAGCTCTTAAATGTTCCAGTGTTGCACCATAAACACCTGCATTAATTGTTGCTCCCCCTTCCAGGAAATCAACCAACAACATGCCTTTTGGATCCCAGAACACGGCACCATCACTCTGCCAATGGACAGCATGACCTTGAACTTCCTGACTGGTGGGGAGCCCGGATGTTTCCATTCCATGCTTGCACATTTTCATTCTGAGGTGTTGTGATGAACCCATGTCTTGATAATAATAATGCATTCCAGAAAGTCTTGGTCATGCATGGCATATTATTACATGAATGATGAGGCATATGTCATTCTCTTTGCCTTATTGTCCTTGGAAAGGGCTTGCAGGACCCATCATGCATATACCTTATGAAATTCCAACTGCTAAATCATTCTGGACATGATCCTTGTGACAGACTCAAATCATGCATCAGACCATTCATAGTCACTCGTCTGTTCTCCAATGTCATACTCTGATGTGCATCTCCAATGTCACACTTTGATGTGTGTTTTATTCACTGCTGTACCTGCTGTCATGGGTCTGCCACTCCACACTACATCATTGGCTGTCACTCATCTGGTTTAAAATTCTGCACACCATTCTGTCCATTCAACGCACTGTCTCCACAGATTTTCACCAACTGTCAATAATTCCTGCAGCTGGCACCTGCTTTACTTTCAGAGGTCATATCACAGCATGAATCTTCTGTTTGGACCACTGCTCTAGTCAACCATCCATCTTTATCTGATGGATGCCATCTAGATAGTGCTGCACAGTGCTGCCATCTGGAATGGTGTTGCCAATTGATGAATATGGAAATTCCGAAACCAAGCCCATTAGCCCAACATCACTTTTGGGGACATTACATGACTTGTAAATTTACTATTGGGACACCCCTTGTAATATGGAAAGAAAAACAATTAACAATTGAGAACAACTAATATTGGGATAATAACAACTATTACAGGGATAAGAATAACTATTACAGAGACAATAATAACTATGTTAGAGACAAGAACAACTATTACAGAGACAAGATCAACTATTATAGAGAGAAGAACAACTATTACAGAGACACTAACAACTATTACAGAGACAAGAACAACTATTATAGAGACAAGAATAACTATTATAGAGACACTAACAACTATGTTAGAGATGAGAACAACTATGTTTGAGAACTAGTAAAAACTATTATAGAGACAAGAATAACTATTACAGAGACACTAACAACTATGTTAGAGATGAGAACAACTATGTTAGAGACAGTAAAAACTATTACAGAGACAAGAATAACTATTACAGAGACATGAACAACTATTAAAGAGACAAGAACAACTATTATAGAGACAAGAACTATGTTAGAGACAAGAACAACTATTACAGGGACAAGATTAACTATTACAGGGACAAGAACAACTATTACAGGGACAAGATTAACTATTACAGGGACAAGAACAACTATTACAGGGACAAGAACAACTATTACAGGGACAAGAACTGTTACAGGGGCAAGAACTGTTACAGGGACAAGAACAACTGTTACAGGGACAAGAACAACTATTACAGGGACAAGAACAATTATTACAGGGACAAGAACAATTATTACAGGGACAAGAACAACTATTACAGGGACAAGAACAACTATACAGGGACAAGAACAACTATTACAGGGACAAGATTAACTATTACAGGGACAAGAACAACTATTACAGGGACAAGAACAACTATTACAGGGACAAGAACTGTTACAGGGGCAAGAACTGTTACAGGGACAAGAACAACTGTTACAGGGACAAGAACAACTATTACAGGGACAAGAACAATTATTACAGGGACAAGAACAATTATTACAGGGACAAGAACAATTATTACAGGGACAAGAACAACTATTACAGGGACAAGAACAACTAGTATAGAGACACTAACTATTATAGGGACAATAACAACTATGTTACAAGAACAACTATTAGAGACAAGAACAACTATTATAGAGGCATTAACAACTATTATAGAGACAAGAACAACTAGTACAGAGACAATAACTATTATAAGGACAATAACAACTATGTTACAAGAACAACTATTAGAGACAAGAACAACTATTATAGATGCATTAACAACTATTATAGAGACAAGAACAACCAGTATAGAGACATTAACAACTATTATGGAGACATTAACAACTATTATAATAACAATAACAACTATGTTAGAGACACTAACAACTATGTCAGAGACAAGAACAACTATGTCGGAGACAAGAACAACTAGTATAGAGACATTAACAACTATTACAAGGACATTAACAACTATTACAAGGACATTAACAACTACTACAAGGACAATAACAACTAATATAAGGACAATAACAACTATGGTTGTAAGAATAACTAATAAGAGTGACCAACAAAAAAGCATAAATATTGCAATAAGACCAACAAATATGGAGACAGAACAAGTAAAATTGGGATGAAACCAAACAACAAGTAGACAACTTACACAAGGAACAAGAATAATCTGCAAATAAGAAAATGACACAGACACAGAAAAAAAAAGCCAAAATGGTCACAAAGAGTGACAAGAGAAAAAAAAAGCCAAAATGGTCACAAAGAGTGACAAGAGAAAAAAAAAGCCAAAATGGTCACAAAGAGGTGACAAGAGAAAAAAAAAAGCCAAAATGGTCACAAAGAGCTGACAAAAAAAAGAAGCCAAAATGGTCACAAAGAGCTAAAAGGGATAGCAACTGCAGTAAAACTGGTTTAAATTTTAAAAAAAGGTAGACAGAGGTGTATGGTGCAGTTTTACAAAGTGAGGGAGGGAGTGAGTGAGAAAAAACGAATAGAAAGTATGAGAATATATACATGAAAACATACATTTGATATTTCGGCGTGAGCCTTTTTCAAGGATTACATGCACAACGAGACTAAAAAAAAAAAAAAAAACGAAGAACTTATCTAAATGTGTCTTCCTCCAGATGTAGAAAACAGAAATATGTGTAGTAGAAGGAAGGACCACGCTGATTACAACAAAGGATACCCGATAGAGCCAATTGTAAAGAAGAGGTGGAGAGAGAGGAGGAAAACAAGTGGTAGAAAGGGGTGGGGGGAAAGGCAATAGAAATATGATAGCCGATAGAGAAAGTGTCGGGGGGGGAACGAGGAGAGATAATGAATGAAGAACATAAACACCTGCAGGGAGAAAATGTGAAACTAGTGAATAGGACAAGACCCTATAGACACCAATATGTTGGCAGAGAAGAAAAGAGGGTGTTGGTAGGGAAGGGTAGCATAGAGAAAGAAATTAGAGTTTTAAAAAAAAAAAGGGAGTGGAAAACTAAAGAAGTTACAGAAAGCTGAAGATATTGTTAATTCCAGCTGGGTGGGGACAGCCAGTCTGGAAAATAAGGCGCTGTTCTAGGACCCTCCAAGATCATACATCAGCAGAACAAGAGCGGATCGCACTAACAGAAATGTCCCGTTTTCCCCTGTGGTTGCTAAGGCAAAAATGTTTAGCCACAGGTGTCCAGGCCCTCTTAGAAATATCACTGAGATGCTGGCGAAATCGATCTCCTAAGCGTAAGCCAGTCTCCCCTATGTACTTCAAACCGCAACGTTTGCACATAATAGCATAAATAACATGATGTGAAGTACAGGTGAAACCCTCCTGAACTGATAACGTGGAGTTAGGGAAGGAGATCTGGCTAGCCTCGACAACAAACTGTTGCATCTACGGCGTCCGCAACATCTGGTACCATAAAAAGTGTCATCTGTCTTAAGATGACTACGAATTAAAAGGTCCCTGAGGTTCTTGTCCCATCTGTAGGCTACCAATGGGGGTTCCCCAAAAAGTTCACGTGTGTCAGGCTCAGTCTGGAGGAGATGGAAATGGCGAAACAGTATGTTTTTAACTGCCAAGCTATGAGGGTAGTACGTGAGTACCAGTTTAACTCTGTCCAAGCTACAGTGCAGTTTAGGGGTGAGGGCTTGTTGCCATGATATATGGCTAATGCAGTTCTAAGATGACGAGAGAACATGTTCTGGACAGCCGCGTTGACGGAAGAAATCTAGCATTTTATGGCCTTGATCCTGGAAATCCAAATCCTCATTACACAAACGTCGCAACCTAAGAAGCTGGGAAAAAGGAACAGAGTCCTTACACGATCTGGGATGGGAGGAAGAGTACAGGAGGTAGCTGTGAGAGTCTGTAGGTTTATAGTGGATAGAAGTAGTAAGCCGGGAAGGGCCGATAGTAACGGCAATGTCAAGAAAGTTAGCGGAAGTAGCAGAGATATGGGAGGTGAAAGAAATGATAGGATTGTACTCATTAACAAAACTGATAAAGTTGTTAAGATCTTCCTCCGGCACTGATGTGACCCCAATGCCATCATCTATGTAGTGTAACAAAGAGCTGACAAGAGAAAAAAAAAAAGGCACTGCATGTCACTTAACATGAGATCAAGCTGTTGTTGTAGTGTCCCTTTTGGTCATATCTTGAAGAGAGTGATGTGCCCCTGAAGCAGCAACAATCTTTCATGTACGTTTTGTTGGTGTTTCTTTATACTGTTCTTTCATTCTAAAACTTCTAGACTGTCACAAAATTGGCATTTGGTTAAACACAGTCAAAAACTTACCTCTGGCAGCTGAACTCGGGTGCTGGTAAACTTAGGAGGTGGCAACACAGGGGCCTGGTTGAAGTAACTCCAAAACAGGAAGATCTCTGCAGCAAGGAGGCCAATCATTCCCATAAGAAATGATGTTATCACTAAAGCCATCCTGTCCATCAGGAGATCAGTGTAGATTCTGACAAAAGCCACAATATACTGAACTGGGCTGAAGGTGTACACTGTATCACCCACTGATGACACAACATAGTCCAGCGCTAATGATGATAAATTTATGAACATGTTCCCTCAACAGACAAGTCCAAGTTTTCTCTTCTCCGATTTCTGTTTTAGCAGTTCACTTATGCAGCTCACAACAAAACAAAAGCAGAATCATGAATGTTCCCACCATTCTATCATGTTCCAGTGTCTGACATTACTATGATGTCATTACACCATAAACCTGCTCACATACACCAGAATCTTGAATTTCTGGACCAATCAGAATAATACCTGCTGAAAATTTAGCACAAATCTTCACTCATGATACATACCTGAACTTGAGAAGGTCAAAATAAACATTAAATATTGCATAATTATTTCTGTCTAATGTTACAACATGGTAAGAAGTATTATAACAGCCCACAGCAATCATTTGAGGCAAAAGTCAGGGCCACACACTGACACTGTTGGAAAAGCACAGCCAAGTGAAGTCTGTACAGGTGTTCTTTTTTGTTTAAGAGAATTTCATTATAAGGAAAAGTGCTGGTCTTGCTGTTTTTGTTGTTGTTGTTGCTGCTGCTGTTACAGCTGTTGCAGCTGGATCTCTCTGCAAGTGAAACTTGAGATCTTCACAGCTGGTGCCATAAGATTTTAAAACTATGGCAATGAGTTGGATGTGGCATGGTTATAGTAGTAAACTTCAATCCCCAGTGTGGACCTAAGGAGGCTCCACCACTATGGGATTCTCATCAGTCAATCCCTGTCCTACAGACCAACATTAAAGTAGGATAGTGTTTGCTTCAAAGAGCACCATATGATGGCAGAACAGAGGTTGGTTGGTGCTGGTTTGTTGGCTGTGATAACTACTGTATATCATATCTCTAATCTAGTACATACACATTTTCTTCCAAATACTTGCTCAATATCTGTTAAATCTATAAACTACAGTGTGCATATATCATAATTTTAAGGACAATCATCTCTCAGATTCTTCAAATGAGTTAGACAATCTTTTTTTTTTAATTATAAAACTATTTATCCATCAGTCAGAGTCTACTACAACATGTGCTTGGTAATGTTGACATCAACACTGACACAGAACACATGAATTCTGATGCAGAATACAGCAACACTGACATATAATACAGCAACACTAACAGGGAATACATGAATAATGATGCAGAATATACCAAGACTGACACAAAATACATCAACACTGATACAGAATATATCAACTCTGACACAGTTTGCACCAAGAGGGATGATGTCTGCCCATATTACCACAAACCAGATTAATCAAATCAATAAAACAAATGACGTAAGAGTAAACTCGTACACACCAGCTGTCTCCAAATTATTTTAAGCATAGATTATTCTGTGAACTGTGCAACATGTCACGCCATACTTGCTACAGTCAAAGTCCAACTAGTTTTCCATACAATAAAGATGTTTTGTTTACTTTACATAGCTTGAACGAAGCTTGGAAATAAAAATATAACAATCCAGTTTGAGTAAGATGAGAATATAAATATTACAGCCAATGGGTTCAGAATATAAATGCTGCAGTCCAGTTTGAGTAGGATGAAAATATAAATACTACAGTCCAGTTTGAGTAGAATGAAAATATAAATACAGTCAAGTTTGAGTAGAAAGAGAATATAAATACAGTCCAGTTTGAGTAGAAAGAGAATATAAATACTACAGTCCATTTAGAGTAGAAAGAATATAAATACTAGAGTCCATTTAGAGTAGAATGAGAATATAAATACTACAGTCCATTTAGAGTAGAATGAGAATATAAATACTACAGTCCATTTAGAGTAGAATGTGAATATAAATACTACAGTCCATTTAGAGTAGAATGAGGATATAAATACTACAGTCCATTTAGAGTAGAAAGAATATAAATACTATAGTCCATTTAGAGTAGAAAGAGAATAGAAATACTACAGTTCATTTAGAGTAGAAAGAATATAAATACTACAGTCCATTTAGAGTAGAAAGAATATAAATACTACAGTCCGTTTAGAGTAGAAAGAATATAAATACTACAGTTCATTTAGAGTAGAAAGAATATAAATACTACAGTCCATTTAGAGTAGAATGAGAATATAAATACTACAGTCCATTTAGAGTAGAATGTGAATATAAATACTACAGTCCATTTAGAGTAGAATGAGAATATAAATACTACAGTCCATTTAGTGTAGAATGAGAATAAAAATACTACAGTCCATTTAGAGTAGAAAGAGAATATAAATACTACAGTCCAGTTTGAGTAGAAAGAGAATATAAATATTACAAAATGAACTTTGAGAATATAAAACCCCTACAGCCTGATTTGAGTAAGCTGTATCCTGAGATATGAATGCTACAACTTGTATCCTGAGATATGAATCCTACAACCTGTATTCTGAGATATGAATGCTACAACCTGTATCTTGAGATATGAATGCTACAACCTGTATCTTGAGATATGAATGCTACAACCTGTATTCTGAGATATGAATGCTACAACCTGTATCTTGAGATATGAATGCTATGAGATATGAATGCTACAAACTGTATCTTGAGATATTAATGCTACAACCTGTATCTTGAGATATGAATGCTACAACCTGTATTCTGAGATATGAATGCTACAACCTGTATCTTGAGATATGAATGCTACAACCTGTATCTTGAGATATGAATGCTACAAACTGTATCTTGAGATATTAATGCTACAACCTGTATCTTGAGATATGAATGCTACAACCTGTATCTTGATATATGAATGCTACAACCTGTTTCTTGTATATGAATGCTACAACGTTTCTTGTATCTTAGGCTATGAATACCACAACCTGCCTCTTGTATCTTGAAAATAAATAGTAAAACTTATTTCTTGTAATTAAGAAAATCAATAAAACTCACTGATAATATAAATATAACACCTCATTTTATATAGCTTGAGAATATTAATACTAAAACCTAAAAGACACAGTTTGATAATATAAATTCTATTACAAATAGAGAAAATATTACACCTCATTTTATACTAGAACAGATTGTGTAGTAAATGTATTTTACTGACTGACTCAGGAAGCAGTGTCAATGTAGTAAATATGTTCCCATATCTGTTCTGACACCCCTAAAAAGTAACCAACATTAGGTGGGACTGATGCTACATGTTGGCTGTGGGTTCACAACTACTGTCCACTGAGGGTTCTAATCCTTCCCCCACCTTGTCTCACCCCCAGTTCCTTCATTCTGTACATGTGTGTGTTACTGTCTTAATCTCCACCAAGTCTGTCTATAACAGCCTTCAGTTTGCCCACCCTGCCCAGTCTCACCCACATCTTCTGTCTGCCTGCCCACTACCATCTGCCCCTGCATGCCCATGACAGTACATCCAGGTAACCTGAGAGTAGCTGTGAAGAATGCTCTCAGTGAACTTACAGGGTATGCTTGTGGAGTCTGTCACTATGACTACACTGTGCATTTGTTGTTCAACCAGCCAAGCCACTGCTGCTCTCATTTCTATCCACATACTGCCAGCTGTAATGCCACATGCACCTGCTCTTTCTTCAGCTGTTTTTTCACTGTCCTATTCTACAAAACCCCAATATCTTTGATATCTTCTGATGATGGAACCATCAGTAAAGATGACACAGTCCTATAGCTAGGAGTGATGCTGAATGACTTCATGTATCTAAAGGTCAGCTATGCCTTGAGCTCAGTTGTGACATTCTCTGTCCACTTGAAAAATGACTTTAGTGAGTTCTCACATATCATACAGTGTTATCCACTCACTTGAAAAATGATTAGTGAGTTCTCACATATCATACAGTGTTATCCACTCACCTGAAAAATGACTTTAGCGAGTTCTCACATATCATACAGTGTTATCCACTCACCTGAAAAATGACTTTAGCGAGTTCTCACATACCATACAGTGTTATCCACTCACTTGAAAAATGATTAGTGAGTTCTCACATATCATACAGTGTTATCCACTCACTTGAAAAATGATTAGTGAGTTCTCACATATCATACAGTGTTATCCACTCACCTGAAAAATGACTTTAGCGAGTTCTCACATATCATACAGTGTTATCCACTCACTTGAAAAATGACTTTAATGAGTTCTCACATATCATACAGTGTTATCCACTCACTTGAAAAATGACTTTAGTGAGCTCTCACATATCATACAGTTAGATAGAGGTGTATGGTGTATTTTTACAAAGTGGCAGAGGGAGTGGGTAAAGTGAGAAAAAATGAATAGAAAGTATGAGAATGTATAAATGATAAACATACAACATCCGATATTTCGGCGTGAGCCTTTTTTGAGGATTACATGCACAACGAGACAAAAACAAATAACTAAATGAAGAACTTATCTTAATATGGCCTCCTCCACAAATAGGAAACAGAAATGCGTGTCAATTAGAAGATGCATAGGAACCATGCGGGCCAAACAACGGATACGCCGATAGAGCCAATCGTAAAGAAGAGGTGGAGAGAGAGGAGGAAAACAAGTGATAGAAAGGGGTGGGGGGAAAGGCAATAGAAACATGATAGCCGCTAAAGAAGAAGGTGTCGGGGGGGGGGGGAGAAGAGGAGAGATAATGAATGAAGAATATAAACACCTGCAAGGAGAAAATGTGAAACTGGTGAATAGGACAAGACTCTATAAACACCAGTATGTTGCCAGGGAAGAAAAGAGGGTGACAGTAGGAAGGGGTAGCTAGGAGAAATAAAGTAGAGTAAAAAAAAAGTGGAAAACTAAAGAAGTTACAGAAAGCTGAAGATACTGTTAATTCCAGCTGGGTGGGGACAGCCAGCCTGGAAAATAAGGCGCTGTTCTAGGAACCTCCAAGATCGTACATCAGCAGAACAAGTGCTGATCACACTAACAGAAATGTCCTGTTTTCCCCTGTGGTTGCTAAGGCAAAAATTGTTTAGCCACAGGTGTCCAGGCCCTCTTAGAAATATCAATAAGATGCTGGTGAAATCGATCTTCTAAGCATAAACCAGTCTCCCCTGTGTACTTCATACCACAACGTTTGCACATAATAGCATAAATAAAATTGCGTGAAGTGCAGGTGAAACACTCCTGAACTGATAAAGTGGATTTAGGAGATGGCGAAACAGTATGTTTTTAACTGCCAAGCTACAACATCTCCTCCAGACCGAGCCTGATACACATGAACTTCCCATTGGTGGCATACAGATGGGACAAGAACCTCTGGGACCTTTTAATTTGTAGTCACCTTAAGACAGATGACACTTTTTATGGTACCAGACGTTGTGGACACCACAGATGCAACACTTGTCCATTTGTTGTCAAGGCTAGCCAGATCTCCTTCCCTAAACCCATGTTATCAGTAAGTAATAAAACTGTTCCTACTTTTTGATTGATGGCTAGTGAGTTGGATGATGCTGGCATTTCTCAACAAAAGCTTCAAGTTTAATCTTTACAGAGGAGCAGTTTATACAGCTGATATGTTAGAATAATTTATAATGAATATCTGAGCTGTTAATTTATAATGAATATCTGAGCTGTCAGACAATTTATATTGAATGTCCAAGCTATTAGTGTAATTTGTAATGAATATCTGAGATGTTAATTTATAATGAATATCTAAAATGTTAGTTTATAATGAATATCCAAGCTGCTAGAATAATTTATAATGATAGTCTGATCAGCTGGAGTAATTTATAGTGAGCTACATAAACTTGGTTGTAATAGAAATTTATGGTGATAAGTCTGAAATAAACAAACTTTGTTGTTATATAAATTTAGCAAGTTGCAGCATGGCATCATTTTCTTTTACCCAAAGAAGGCTGTAGTATTTATATTCAAAAGCTTCAGACACTGACTTTCAGTTTGTTATGTTCTAATCTTTATAAAATCAATTTTAACCATGTGTTCCAAGTTCACAGTCTTGTTTTTGGCAAATATATGTAAATAATAGGAGGTGCATCAAACAAGGAATGAGCTGGATGGCAACCAATGAGTGGATAACACTGTATGATATGTGACAGATAAAAGGGATGGCGACTGCAGTAAAACTGGTTTAAATAATAAAGTTAGATAAAGGTGTATGATGTAGTTTTACAAAGTGGCAGAGGGAGTGAGAAAAAATGAATAGAGTACTGAGTACAGGAGATCACTTACTCATTAAGTAATAAAGCTGTTCCTACTTTTTCCCTAGTTCATACATTTTGATATATACCACTGGACAAAAGTTAAGGGCCGGTCATTAATTTCAAGCATATGTTTATTTTGATTGCAGTACTAAAACTGTAAATACATTTATTGTAGAATCTTGATTAAATTGCGTTCTCAGGCAGGCCTCTATGCAGGTGGGGCATAAACAATACCAACTGTTCATCATAACAAGTGTAAAAATCATGTGCAATAGCATCACCCTAGACAAACTGTTAGGGCATTTTTAAAAGTGTCAGCATGACCCACCAGGTAATTAAATCGTGCTGATTTGTGCTGCAAGTGCAAGAGGCATCCTTAGTGTACACTTCTCACCTTCCAATCATTTTTATTAAAGCGGTTTAGGGATATTTTTGTCATTTGAAAAACACTATGCCACCGTGAAGGTGTTTTAGCACCTTTGAGCGTCATCGGGTCATAGCCTTGGTTGAAAGCGGTTTATCTGGCAGTGAAGTTGCACGGTGTTTGGGGATTCCCATTCTACCATCCAAAGGCATCTGGAGCGATTTCGTGCAACTGGAGGAGTAAAAGGCAGGCATCATTCAGGCCAACCTCGTTGCACAAGTAGACAAGATGACAGATACCTGCAGCTGTCAACATTTTGCAACTGGACAGTAATAACATCTTCCACTCTCTGAATGGCAAATGTCAATGTTAGTGGCAGAACAATTTGCAGGCATTTAAAAGAATCCAGGCTGGCTTCAAGATGACCAGCAATAAGAATACCTATTACTCCAGCTCTCCGCAGAGCTAGAGTTGCTTGATGGCGGCAGCACATCCACTGGACGAGGTGCCAGTGGGGTGAAATTATTTTCACTGACAAATCCCACTTCAGTATGTCCTTCAATGACGGCAGAATCCATGTTTGGAGAAGGCCAGGGGAATGATTCCATGACGCCACCATCCAAGAGGTGGATCGTTACAGGGGGGGAATCAATCATGGTCTGGGGTAGCATCAGCAGGCACAGCAGGACTCTCCTCCATGTCATTCATGGCACCCTAACCGCCCAGCGATACATGAATAAAATTCTGCAACCCACTGTCCAGTCTACCTTGCAAGCCATGTGTGCAGGGACAATCCTACAAGACGATAATGCAAAACCACATCGGGGTCATGTCGTAGAAGATTTTCTTCAACAGCAAAGGATCATTAGAATCAATTGGCCAGCTCGGTCACCTGATCTGTCACCCACTGAGCACATTTGAGATGTCCTAGGCAGATGGGTTTCCACAAATCATCCTCTACCTATTGATGTTACCCAGCTGACCCTTTTCCTTCAACAAGAGCGGCAGGCCATTCCACAGAATGTCCTAACAACCTTGGTTAATTTGATGAGGCAATGGTGCGTTGAATGTCTGGCAACGAACGGTGGCCACACATGATAGTGACATGTTTGTTGTTTGAAGACCACTCTTATGAATTTTTGGACGAGGGGTGAATGATTTCACCAGCTTGCTGTATGTGTATTCTTATTCCAATTTGCAAATGAAATGATTGAATTTGTTCAGTTTTAAATGCTGTTTTCTTTGGTACTAATGGCTTGTTTGTTAGTCAGTTGGTTTTGTCCAGTATTATATAATGTAGAGTGTGAGGAAGTATAAATATTATGAAATACAGAAATGAGACAAGAAATTTTGAGGTCACCATATCAAGGAAAAAAGATTTTGAGGTCATCATACCAATATATGTGTTTAAAGATTTTGAGGTCATCATACCAATACATCTCCAAACACAGTAAGAAACCATTAACAACAACAACAACAACAAAAAAACCTAACAAACCAAATATCCCGCTACTCATTTTTTCCACATTTCCTTCAGCCTCGTAAATAGTTTTTCATCACATTCTTGAACAAGGCATTCAACGAGACCTGATATGTTATGTTTTTCGACATTTTATATTCCGCTTGTAAACAATGTCAACATTTTCGCTAGCAAAGTTCCAAATTATCTGGAGTCAACTTTTCAGATATAACACCATCATCTTGTTACATAAATATGACAACATTTACGTCTACCAATTTATTGTCTGCCTTCATTTCACCAAGAGACCACATTGTGAAATACTTAATGGATACACCACCAACTGTTCTTACTTTACATAAATGATAGACATCCACCTCTCACATCGACGTCCAAGCTTCATGATTCGTGTCAAATAAACGGTCCCAATGTTCCCTTCCACCGTCCAGTCTCCATGTTTGTTGATGATCGTCTGATAATGGTTTCCGTTGTTTTTTCTGAGTAACTTCCCTTGCTTGCTGTCCACATAAATAATGTACCAAGTGTCGGCCATAACATTTACATAAGTGACATATCAAGTTTTGGTCACAGTGACACTTTGTTGCCATGTCATTTACATAAATAACACGAAGTATCGTTCAAACGACATTTTGTTGTCCTGTAATTTACACAAATAATGGTCGGCCACAGAATCTGTATAGATAGCATATGAAATGTAGGCCACAGTGACATCTACAAGGAAAAAAAAAACACTAAATGTAATGTCAGAACGCCATTTTTATGTTACAACATTAAAAACGCTCGAAGTATCAACCATAACGACATTGTGATATGGTCTAAGAAGTGACGCACAAAGTACAGTCACAATAAAGTTCTGGCGCTTTTTTCCTTGTGGCTCGCTTCTGTCATTTCTCACCCTGACATGCACTGGAAGGTGGATACATATGTAATGTTACTATTTCCACTACATCTTTCCATCTGCTTCGTTTGCCGTTGATTCCTTTCGTGCTGACCCTTTCAGACACACCTGCTGCATTTTATTACGTAATGACAAGAGGATAAGTAGTTTATGTTTTCCTTCTCGCTCTATACATTAACTGTCTGATGCTTTCTATTTTTAGTCTCAGACAACGATAGCATTATTTTTGTTTTGCTGACTGACGTATGCACAAGAAGGATGTCTCGATGTAATGTAAAAAAAAAACTACAGTAACAAATTCTGTCAATACCTTGGCACTATAACAAGCGATGAACATAAATAAACATAGAAATTACAGCAAACTAAACAAATACAATCATAGTCTTATCTTATTTATCTTATATCTTTCCCGTACCTTTAATTAAACGTCACATAGCGCTCGCACGCAATGTAGTTCGCAAAGTCTGCCTATTTTTCTTTGGCCTGTTGTGATCCACTTGATAGCTTGTTTTGGGATTCTCTGACTGTTTCTTCTCATCACGTGACCAACATATGTCTGTCCCCTTTTCCTGATCACCCATGAGACTGGTTATTGTTCACTCATCTGTCTTTTCTCTGCATTGTTCTTAAATTCGTTCCACTTGATGCCGAGTATTTTCCTTAGGCATTTGTTTGCAGAAGAGTCTAATTTTTTATCTATTTCTTTAGTTGTTTTCCACCTTTCGCATGCATAAATGAGGGTGGATATTACATTTGAATTGAATAGTCTTAACTTGGTTTTTGTGGTTATAACTTTTGAACGCAATATATTCTCAAGATTCTTGAAGATCTGTGCTGCTGTTGCAATTCTAATTCTAACTTCCTTTCTGGTGTCACCATCCTGGTCTATGTAGCTGCCAATGTATGCAAACTGATTGACTTCTTCAACAGCTGTCCCTTCTACGTGTATTTTTCCATTTTGATTAATGCGAAATTTCATTATTTTTGTTTTCTCCTTGTTAATTTCAAGTCTTATTTTGCTAGCCAGTGAAGACAGGCTATCTGTTTTTTCTTGCACGGAATTCACATTGTTACTAAGAGTTATGTCATCAGTAAAATCAAGATCTCCTAGTTGTGTCCCATGTATCCAATCAATACCTGTGTTGCATGTGCTACATTCTTTCATTATGAAATCTATTGCAATTCCAAGAAGCAGAGGAGATGGTATACATCCTTGTTTCACACCTGTTTCAGTCTGGAACCATTCACTCATCCCTTTTTCTGTGTTGACTACACAAACATATCCATTGTAGAGGTCTTTAATTGATGTTGACAGTTTTAGATATAGACTTAAAATTCTCCACAATGAGTCTCTGTGTATGCTGTCAAATGCCTTTTTAAAATCTATGAAGTTCAGTATTAATGGTTTCTGCTTTTCAATATGTTCTTCAGGTATTATTCTGAGAGTAAAGATCTGGTCGAGACAGCTTCTCCCTTTTCGAAATCCTGCTTGTTCTTCTCTCATTGCAGTATCCACTATATCTTTGAGTCTATTCAAAATGACCTTGCAAAATATTTTTGACACAACTAATACTAAGGTTACTCCTCTCCAATTGTTACAGTCACTAAGATGCCTTTTTTTGGTATTTTAACTATGATTCCCTTTTTCCATTTAGAAGGAACCTTTTTTTCTTCCCAATCTTATTAAACAGTCTCTGTAGTTGTCTCATGTTGTCACTAATGACAGCTTTTCTGGGTGTTATTTCACCTTCACCTGCAGCTTTGTTGTCACCCATTAAATTCACTGCTGTTTCAATTTCACACAATGTAATTTCATCCAGGTTGACATTTAGTTGTGGGGTTGGTAAGTTGGTTTCAAGGTTTATCATTTCTTTTGGGTGTTGTCGATTAAGTATTTCTTGGAAGTGTTCAGCCCATCTTTGCTTTTGGTCTTTATTTGATGGTAATAGGGTTCCATTTTTGCTAAGGATTGGTCTTTCTTTAGATGTAGTAGTATCTGTTTGCATCTTTTGTATGTTATATAAAGTTTTGCTGTCTCTAGTTTTTGTTGCTTTCTCTGCCTCTTTTGCCATATTGTCTATGTATTCTCTTTTATCCCTTTTAGCTGAACTTTTTACTTTCTTGTCTATTTCTTTGTATGTTGCTTTCGCCATCACTTTTTCAACGTCGGTGTTATCTTTCCCTACCTTAGCACTGAAGTCCCACACAGCAATTAGGATGTCGTGTTTAGGGACTTTGTTAATGATTTCTTGTAACTGATGATAGAAATCATCTTTCACCTCATCATCATAGTCTATATCATAGTCATAGTCTACAGGATGAAAATACCAAGAGTAATTTCAATCTGGAACTTACCAAACAGTTTACTGCACTCAGTGAGGTAAAAGAGACAGATATAGATGAATTATGGAATTCTTACAGTACAGCCATAATTACAGCAGAAAAAACAAGTGCTGGACTGCGAAAAACAAAATAGAAAAGCATGGATATCGGAAAACACATGGAAGTACATACATGAAAGATGAGCAGCCAAATTAGTTATGTCAAATGTAATGACAGATCTTGGAAAAGATTTGACAAAAGCAACACACACGCAAAGAACTAGACAATGAAGTAAAAAGTTCAGCTAGAAGGGATAAAAGAGAATACATGGACAATATGGCGAAAGAAGCAGAGAAAGCAGCAAAAAAAGGAGACAGCAAAAATATATAACATACAAAAGAGGCTAACAGATGCTATTGCATCCAAAGGAAGACCAATCCTTAGCAAAACTGGCACCTTATTAACATCAAGTAAAGACCAAAAGCAAAGATGAGCTGAACACTTCCAAGAAATACTTAATCGACCACATCCAAATGAATTGTTAAACCTTGAAACTGACTTACCACTCCCACAACTAATTGTCAGCTTAGATGAAATTACACTGCATGAAATTGAAACAGCAGTGAATCTAATGGCTGACACCAAAGATGCGGGTAATGATAATAACAGCCTAAATTTTAAACGTTATTAACTGTGACAACATGAGCCAACTATAATGAATGTTTAATAAAGTTTGGAAAGAAGAAAAGGTCTCTTCTAAATGGAACAAAGAAATCTTTGTTAAAATACAAAAAAGAGGCAAACTTTGTGATTGCAGTAACTGGAGAGGAGTAACCTTACTATCAGTTGTGTCAAAAGTATTTTGCAAAGTTATTCTGAACAGAATTAAAGATATAGCGGATGCTGCAATGAGAGAAGAACAAGCAAGATTTTGAAAAGGGAGAAGCTGTCTCGACCAGATCTTTACTCTAAGAATAATACTTGAAAAACATATCGAAAAGCAAAAAAACCATTAATCCTGAACTTCATAGACTCCGAAAAGGCATTTGATAGCATACACAAAGATTAATTGTGGAGAATTTTAAGAATATATGGAATACCATCTAAGATTGTCAGTCTCATGGGTAATCAGGAAAAGGAGATGGACATATGTTAGTCACTTGATGAGAAGAAATGATCAGAGAATCCCAAAACAAGCTATCAAGTGGAACACAACAGGCCAAAGAAAAAGAGGCAGACCACTTGGAACTCTGAAGGTGTGCTATTGGTAGACTATCTTCAAAAGGGCAGAACGGTCACTGGGGCCTATTACGCTAATCTTGTGAAGCAACTGGGGGTCAGACTGAAGGAAAAGCATCGACAGAAACTGACGAGAGGAGTCATCTTTCATCAAGACAATGCTCCAGTTCACAAGTCGGCGGTGGCAATGGCTGTCATTCATGAATGCAGCTTCCAGCTTCTTGAACATCCTCTACATTCCCCAGATTTGGCCCCTTCTAACTATTACCTGTTTACCAAACTAAAAAAAAGGAGCTCAGTGGTCTCAAATTTGCTTCAGATGATGACGTCATTCATGGTGTAGACCACTTCCTACTGGCACAAAATGCTGACTTTTACAAAGATTGGATCCGTATGCTCCAGGATCGCTGGACTAAGTGCATAAACTTGCAAGGGGACTATGTTGAGAAATAACCCAGAAAAGTTGTCCACAAATAATCCGTTGTACCCTATGCCGAGAACTTATTAGTCGCCTATCAGATGAATGAATGGTTCTAGATTGAAAGAGACCTGAAGCAAGGATGTATATTATCTCCCTTCCTTTTTAGAATTGCCATAGACTTCATAACGAAAAAATGCTGCACAGGTAAAATGGCCATTGATTGGGTACATGGGACCAAAATGGAAGATCTTGATTTTGCTGATGACATAACTCTTATAAGTGACAATGTGAAATCGTTGCAAAAAAAAAAAAAGAGAGAGAGATACTCTGTCTTCAATGGCTAGTAAAATAGGACTTCAATTCAAATGTAATATCCACCCTTATTTATGCGTGTGAAAGCTGTAAAACAACTAAAGAAATAGACAATAAATTAGACTCCTTTGAAAACAAATGCCTAAGGAAAATACTCGGTATAAAGTGGAACGAATTCAAGAGCAAAGCAGAGATAAGACAGATAAGCAAACAACCTGTCTCATGAGTGATCAGAAAAAGAAGATGGACATATGTCAGTCATGTGCTGAGAAGAAACAACCAGAGAATCCAAAAACAAGCTATCAAATGGAACACAAAAGGCCGAGGAAAAAGAGTTCAAGCACGTGAAACTCTAAAGATGACATTGTTAAGAGAGGCCAGTTTAGTGGAATAAAATCCCTTGATAAGGTTGAAAAACTCGTCGAAAACAGTAAAACTTGGCGAAATACCATGCGAGCCATATGTGATGTTTAACGGCACGGGAATGATATATTGTTTTTGTTGTTAGTCCATCGTCTTCAATGATCACCACAGATTCATCTTAGTCAAAGTAAGGAGAGGTATGTCCGTGCATGACCAACTAGCCCAATACGAGCTCTAAAAGTTTTGCCATACACGAAACATATATGTCCTGATTCACTTGTGGGTGCTTGTGCTGCCTTGGCTTTTTGCATTTCGCGTTTGTGCTGGGCACTTTCATTTCTTGAACCCTCTGCTAGGCCCTCCATGATGGGCCGACTTGCGCTATGGACTCCCAAGAGTTTATGTCTATCCCGAAGGCTTTGAGTGAGGTTTTGAGCGTATCCTTGTAATGTTTTTTTTTTTTTTTGCCCTCCAACTTTCAGCTTTCCGTTCAGTAGTTCCCCAAGGAGGATAAATATACCAAAACTGTGCTTCTGTTGAGCAGAAAGCTGGTGTAAAAGGAAAAAGACAAATTATCCTCGTTCCACTCATCCTGCGGGGGTTGAGGGTGGGGGTTTCTGGATATTTTCTGGTCACACTACTCAAGCAGCAGAGAATAGCCTAAATCGAATAAGAAGACATGGACTAATTATAACAACAAAGGTGCAGGAAACAAATTGTACTGCAAGAGACCCCAGCAACATCGCATCCATGTAATGAAAGTGGATGGGATTGATTGATTGATTGGACTTTATTTACAAAGAGGGAAGAATTGGGCACCAAGGCCTATTTGACATTCTACCCTTTGTTTTTCATCATTCACTTTTCCCAGTCATTCACTTTATAATTCAAGTATATAAAAACAAAGAGTAAGAATAAAATGTAAATAACAAAACAATTATCCTCTTATCCACACATTCACACGTGTGGAACAACTAAAACATTAGGAAGACTTTATATCACCTTCTCACACACTTTCAGTGAAGTCATGGTACTCTGATAAGAACGTGGATGGATGGATGGATGGATGGATGGATGGATGGGCGGGCGGATGGATGGACGGGCGGATGGATGCACAGGCGGGCTGGCTGGCTGATGGATGGATGGAAGGGCTGGTGGGCGGGCGGAAGGACGAGCTGGCGGATGGATGGATGGATGGATGGATGGATGGATGGATTTGTACATTCCTTTCATTAATCAATAGTACCATCAGTATCTAAACGACGCTAAACATGTACGGATGGAGCTGGAAATTGTAAGTGCAGATATCACTTGTGAGTCTAAAACAGAATGATAGGTTACCCCACAAGTGTGCAGTAGAGTAAGCAAAGCTTTTCTTATACAACTCAAGTCTTGGTTTTGGCAGGAGGCAATTATTTAAATCTAAGCAGTGAACACAAACAGGGCGAAGCATTCTGTGACAGAATTCTGTGTGAAAGTTTGGCTTTGTTGAAAGGTAGTCTATTTGTGAGCAGTAGAATGTTGAGATGTCTTACTGAGATGTACTTATCAGTCTTCTGTGCTGGGCAGTTGCCATCTGTAAGAAGTACTCGCTCGTATGTGGAGAGAATAAAGCTTTTGGTGTTTGAAGTTTGGGAGCCGTTCCAGACTGTGAAGCAGTAGTCTAAGTGTGTTTGTGTATGTGATGTGTAATGTTGTTTAGAGATATCCTCATCTATAAAGTACTTCGTATCTGCTAACTTGTGGACTTTTCTGTGATGCGAGTTTTGTTAGACTTTGTACACAAGTGTTCCAAGTTAGCTGTAGGTCAATTATGAGACCTAGAGTTCATGAGTGTTCCAAGTTCGGTGTCAGTCAATGTGAAACCTAGAGTTTTGCTTTTTCTGTATTTTTCAGTTTCTGTCTTGCTGTAGTGAACATAGATTTTGATTCAGTTTCTGTCTTCCTGTAGTGAACATAGATTTTGATTCAATTTCTGTCTTGCTGTAGTGAACATAGATTTTGTTTCAGTTTCTGTCTTGCTGTAGTGAACATAGATTTTGTTTCAGTTTCTGTCTTGCTGTAGTGAACATAGATTTTGTTTCAGTTTCTGTCTTGCATAGATTTTTTTTTGACGGGACTGATCCCGGTCGGCCTGAACAAAATTGCCCCCTAGGGAAAAATCGAACCAGGGACCTTGTGATCGGCAGGCTAGTGCACTAACTATTAGACCACCCGAGAGAATGTAATGGATGTGATAAATTTTGTTACGTCAAGGTGTAATCTACAAGATTATAAGTTTTTTCTACAAGGATGTCATGCTCTTAAAACCAAAGAAATCAACACGGCATAATTTATTCTTGTTTATATTTGCTAGCCAGCTTTCTGTCGTGTTGGTGAGGACGGTGTAACAGGAATGTCTGGCCCTAAAACCCGACTAACTTGTCAACAGTTTGTTTTCTTGCTTATGCAGTAAAGTTACCTTTTGTTTTCGTTTTTTTCCGAGAGGTTTTGGTAAAGAAGATATATACTGACCTACTGCTGGGGATATTGCTAGCTGAACTAGGTAGTGGATACACTTCAGCAACTTTAAGAGAGAGAAAGAAAGACCAAGCACAGAGCACCTGGCCAAGAACTGTACATATTGTGATGGTCATCAGACAACATGATATACGGGACCAAACAAAGGCTGGCTATAGCTTGAGGGAAGGGGGGGGGGTGGGAAATTTTCTTGCTGTCATGCAAGACGTCATAAGGCATAATGAATGGCGATTGCGTGGTCGATGATCTTCCACTGAAGTGAATGAATGGTGCACCCCCGTATATATGCTTGCCAGACGTGAAGTTCTGCGCCAGCTCTAATAGTTCTCGTGGGTAACTTGCGCCACAACAGCCTGGCGATGGAGAAACTTTTGGATATAATCTCCGCTGTGGGGAGCTATTCGTGGAGGTCACCATTACAATTCCCTGGGACTGCATTGTTCGTACCTGTCACTCACCTTCAGGACATGGGAAAAGCCTTGACAACTTGATGTATCATCGTCACTCTCAAAATCTATCACTTTACTTTCATTTATCATCACTCCCAGCATCATTATTACCGTTTGTCTCATGGACTGATGAAAACAATGAACTGGCGTTGATGTACATGGGAATGATCTATAGCTAGCAAGGAGTGATGCTGTCGTTGTCATCATTCCCACTATCATCGTCACCTATGAAATCGTCACCGTAACTTGACAGACGAGCAAAGTTAGTCCCCATAGAAGAACAAAGCAGTCTTGAACACAAATAGCTCGTTCAAGGAGTGCGCAGTTGTACCAAGTTACAAACAAGTTGTACGGATTACGAGCCGTAGCACATAATTGCCATGTCCAACAAACAGGTTAACCAGACACTCGTTATCAGCTGACATCATGAGCACTATGTTATTATCATTATTACTTACTTGATAACATCAGTGTGGGCATAACTGATGTAGGTTTAATGGAGCGCATGTACTGAACAAATTATGCCAACTATGCTAGTTGTTCATAGCAACTATAACAAATACAGTGAAAACAATTCTCTGAAAAACGCAATTCTGCTGTCCAAAAAATGTTTTTTTTTTAAAATGTAGTCGATAAAGACAAATTAACAGTAAAGTTAAAGGCAGAATGACTAATAAAACACATATGCGAATGTGTCAGTGAAATGAAACAGAATCGTCAACACAAAAACACTTCTATATGAACAGTTAAATCACAATAGCAAACTTACTGTTGAAGTAAGCATGAATTGTGCACTGCTCTGCTCTAATCAAAGAAGTCGTTGTATGTCATGTTCTATTTAAACATAACGTGCGCTTCTTCGTTCGCTTCTACCACCAAGACCGCCCCGTGATCCTACTGAATTTATTCATGTGGTCCTCAATAGGTCCCGTGGTCCCTCTATGTGAGATCCACGAGAGGACCACAAGATTACAAGAATGCCATGCTCTTAAAACCAAATAAACCAACACGACATAATTGATTCTTGTTTATGTTTGCTAGCCAGCTTTCTGTCGTGTTGGTGAGGACGGTGTAACAGGAATGTCTGGCCCTAAAACCCGACTAACTTGTCAACAGTTTGTTTTCTTGCTTATGCAGTAAAGTAACCTTTTGTTTTCTTTTTTTTTTTTTTTAGAGGTTTTGGTAAAGAAGATATAAGATATACTGACCTACTTCTGGGGATATTGCTAGCTGAACTAGGTAGTGGATACACTTCAGCAACTTTAAGAGAGAGAGAAAAAAAGACCAAGCACAGAGCACCTGGCCAAGAACTGTACATGTTGTGATGGTCATCAGACAACATGATATACGGGACCAAACAAAGGCTGGCTATAGCTTGAGGGAAGGGGGGGGGGTGGGAAATTTTCTTGCTGTCATGCAAGACGTCATAAGGCATAATGAATGGCGATTGCGTGGTCGATGATCTTCCACTGAAGTGAATGAATGGTGCACCCCCGTATATATGCTTGCCAGACGTGAAGTTCTGCGCCAGCTCTAATAGTTCTCTTGGTTAACTTGCGCCACAACAGCCTGGCGATGGAGAAACTTTTGGATACAATCTCCGCTGTGGGGAGCTATTCGTGGAGGTCACCATTACAATTCCCTGGGACTGCATTGTTCGTACCTGTCACTCATCTTCAGGACATGGGAAAAGCCTTGACAACTTGCTGTATCACCGTCGCTCTCAAAATCTATCACTTTACCTTCATTTATCATCACTCCCAGCATCGTTATTACCGTTTGTCTCATGGACTGATGAAAACAATGAACTGGTGTTGATGTACAGGGGAATGATCTATAGCTAGCAAGGAGTGATGCCGTCGTTGTCACCATTCTCATTTTCATGGTCATCTATGAAATCGTCACCGTAACTTGACAGACGGGCAAAGTTAGTCCCCATAGAAGAACAAAGCAGTCTTGAACACAAATAGCTCGTTCAAGGAGTGCGTAGTTGTACCAACTTACAAACAAGTTGTACGGATTACGAGCCGTAGCACGAAGTACATAATTAAACCATGTCCAAGAATCAGGTTAACCAGACACGCGTTATCAGCTGACATCATGAGTACCATGTTATTATCATTATTGCTTACTTGATAACATCAGTGTGGGCATAACTGATGTAGGTTTAATGGAGCTCATGTACTGAACAAATTATACCAACTATGCTTGTTGTTCATAACAACTATAACAAATACAATGAAAACAATTCTCTGAAAAACGCAATTCTGCTGGCCAAAAAAATGTTTTTTTAATGTAGTCGATAAAGACAAATTAACAGTAAAGTTAAAGGCAGAATGACTAATAAAACACATATGCAAATGTGTCAATGAAGTGAAACAGAATCGTCAACACAAAAACACTTCTATATGAACAGTTAAATCACAATAGCAAACTTACTGTTGAAGTAAGCATGAATTGTGCACTGCTCTGCTCTAATCAAGGAGGTCGTTGTATGTCATGTTCTATTTAAACATAAGGTGTGCTATAGTGAAGTGCAAGTAATGCTGTGTAATGTTCTAGTGAAGTACGAATCGTGCTATATAATGTTCTAGTGAGGTACAAGTCACGCTTTGCAATGCTCTAGTGAAGTACGAGTCGTATCAGCATTCACTGAAGTATCAATCATCAGCATTCACTGAAGTATCAGTCATCAGCATTCACTGAAGTATCAGTCATCAGCATTCACTGAAGTATCAGTCATGCTACACATTGTTCTAGTGAAGAATGAATCGTCGTATGCAATATTCAAGAGAATGAGTCATGCTATGCATTATTCTAAAGAAGTATGGGTCGTGATTTTTATTGTTCTAGTGGAGTATGAATCGTACTGTACATTGTTCTAGTGAAGTATGAGTCGTGCTTTAGACTCATTAAATGGGAGATAAAATGAATGAAAATGATGACGTTTCCAAGAAAACTTTCATTACAGTTCTACGTCTAAACATCTTACCAAGATGGCTGTAGTCCAAATTTTCATAAATGAACAAACGCTGTTGTACATCCACTATATATATATATATCTATATATATATATATATATATATATATATATATATGCAAAGAAAATCAATTGATGACAATTGACAAAACAAATAAAGCAGCAGAAATATATATCAATGAGAAAAAAATGGAAGAGGTGGAGAGTTTTGAATATTTTGGATCATTACTAACTAATAATGGAGATACAATGAGAGAAATTAAAAGGAGGACATCTACCACTCTTCATAAAGTAAAACAACTAAAGAAGCTGTGGAGAGGAACAGACAAAACTACAAAAATAAGATTTTTAAGGGCATGCATCTTTCCCATTCAACATATGCCTGTGAGACCTGGACACTTTTAAAAACAGCTGAGAAACACATAAATGCCTTTGAATGTAAATGCTACAGAAGAGTCCTTCAAATATTACGGACACAAAAAAGAACAAATATATCCATACTGCAAGGACTTAATATTGAAGAAAGCTGGCTATTAAAGAAAACTTAAATATTTTGGACGCATTAAACGCCATGATAATCTGGAGAAGACTGTCTTGGAAGGGTACATAATGGGAAAAGAAAAGAAAGGAAGACCAATGCGAAGATGGCTGCAAGACATCGTTGATGATCTGCGAATGGATGCATCAGCAGCAAGGCATCTTCCTTACAACCGAGAGGCCTGCAGGAGAGGTGTTAGAAGGTAAAGTTCCGCAAGGGATACGCAAATGACTGACTGAAGCTCTGGAACATAGCCTTATTTTCCAGACTGGCTGTCTCCACAGTAAATTCTGCTTTCTTTAAACTACTTGACATTTCCACCTAGCTCCTACTTCTTTCTTCTTCTTCTCTTCTTCTTCATTCGCTTCTACCACCAAGACCGCCCCGTGATCCTACTGAATTTATTCATGTGGTCCTCAATAGGTCCCGTGGTCCCTCGTGTGGTCCCCAAAAGGACCACACGAGATCCACGAGAGGACCACAAGAGGTTCAGAGTATCGCAGGGCTTGAGCCTGTATTCTCGGTGGGTCTCAGAAGCGGGATTGCGTGACACCGTGGTTTTCGTTGCACCAGTTTAATCTAGAGTTGGACTTTCTCACCGGAAAACCTCAGCGTGATTAGAATACGCAGACATCCCCGCCGGGCGAGAGGTGGTTGTCCATTTAGACTGCCCTGGCCCAGTGTCTCCGACTTCAGCATTTTGCCGTCATGGCCGCTACCCTTCCTAGTTGTGACCAGGACAGAGCTTTTGTCCAAGAGGACGAATCCTCGTCACTAGTAAGTTTCACCCCTGGGTTGGGCTGGTTTAGGCATATTATCCCAGTATGGGCGTGTTTAGGACGTGAGGTACCGTGACTTGAGTAGCTATCAAGTTTCAACCCCGGTTTAAGTCGGTTTAGGCATATTTCACCAGTGTGGGTGTAGAACGGACTTGTCCGGCCTCTATAGCAGAGGTGCCGTAGTATGAGTAGCTCTCGCGCGAGACTACTGGACATACCGATTAAGCTTCACTTTATCCTTTCCATTACCTTTTCACATCGGCTCTGCACGGCAATCCTGATTGCTTTTCCTCATTTTCTTCATTGGCCGGGAGGAGTTTCACTCCACGCGCGGCAGCCGAGGAGTCTCGCCGGCGACGTCTTAACCCCTGTGTTAAGCCGGTTCGCCTGATATGAGAGTACATGGGATGTGGCCAACCTCCAGAGCAGAGGTGTCGTGACTTGAGCAGTCCTGACCTCGAGACTACTGATTACTTCACATAATCATTTCTTTCACCTTTTCCACAGTGCCGCATGGCAACCCATAATCGCACCTTTCTTCACTACCCGGGAGGAGCCCCACTCCATGCACGGCAGCTGATGGATCTCGCCAGCAGCGGTAGATGAGCTATCAAACATGACTCTCATCTACTCGAAGTGTCTGATTTTCAGGCGCCAGATATTCGCCTTCGCCCCTTCTCTTGTCAGTTTGAACAGTTCTGCCACGAGAGGGCCACGAGCTGGACTTGACTGTCAGAGGCTATTTGAGACGCATGCCTGGAAGACATTTCATTGAAGTGGAGAGCGTATTCTCTACCCCACCTCAGGCTATAACAGTCCTTAGAACCCTACTTCTTTCTGTTTCTGCTATTCATGTCCGGCTTTTCTTGTTTTAGCCCCACTCACTTCTTTGCGTTTCTCAACCTTGATGCGGGGAATTTAAGATTAATTTTCCAAACCCAAGTGAGCTGCTAGAAGGCCTTGTTAGCTCCCTTGTCTAGCTGCTAGAAGGCCTTGTTAGCTCCCTTGTCTAGCTGCTAGATGGTTTTGTTAGCTCCCTTGTCTAGCTGCTAGAAGGCCTTGTTAGCTCCCTTGTCTAGTTGCTAGACGACTTTGTTAGTTCCCTTGTCTAGCTGCTAAATGGCTTTGTTAGCTCCCTTGTCTAGCTGCTAGAAGGCTTTGTTAGCTCCCTTGTCTAGCTGCTAGAAGGCTTTGTTAGCTCCCTTGTCTAGCTGCTAGATGACTGTTAGCTCCCTTGTCTAGCTGCTAGACGACTTTGTTAGCTCCCTTGTCTAGCTGCTAGAAGGCTTTGATAACTTCCTTGTCTAGGCATCCTAAGCTTTGATAACTTCCTTGTCTAGGCATCCTAAGCTTTGTTAGCTCCCTTGTCTAGACATCCTAAGCTTTGTTAGCTCCCTTGTCTAGATATTCTAAGCGAGCAGTCTTGTCCTCTGTCTTCTCTACTCATTCAGAACCTTCCTTCATCCACCCCTCCCCACATTGCTTTCTTCTATCTGCACTATTTGGACGGCTTTTATTTAGAGCATAGGTATTCAATGGGAGCTAGCTGGAGGCATGTGGGACATAACATCCATGTTGCTTGCCATGCGGTACCCTCTGTCCTTCTAAATTTACCTCATTTCTCATCCTATCACCTGCTTCTACTTTGTGCTTACTTACGTATGTGTGATCGTATTCTTCGCCTGTCTTTTTCGTAAGGATACTAAAAAAGCTAATAGGTTTTTTTTTAGGTTTTTATCTGTTGTATTGATTTTGTATGTGATTCTTGAAAACGGCTTCTGCTGAAATATTGGTTTGTTGTATGTTTTCATTTATATGTGGTCATCTTACTTTCTGTCTACTTTCCTCACTCTTTGTGTAAAACTGAACCATACATCTCTATCTACTTTATTACTAGAACCAGTTTTACTGCAGCCATTATTTTTCTTATCTGCAATGTGGTTGTTGTATATTTGACAATGTCAGGACTGTGCAAGTCATACAGTTGCTGTATATTACATAAATCTGACAATGCAGGGGTTGTGTATTATTTATATTTAACAATGTAGGGGTTGTATATTATTTATATTTGATAATGTAGGGGTTGTATATTATTTATATTTGACAATGTAGGGGTTGTATATTATTTATATTTGGCAAAGTAGGGGTTGTATATTATTTATATTTAACAATGTAGCGGTTATATATTATTTGTATTTGACAATGTAGGGGTTGTATATTATTTATATTTGACAATGTAGGGGTTGTATATTATTTGTATTTGACAATGTAGGGGTTGTATATTATTTATATTTGACAATGTAGGGGTTGTATATTATTTATATTTGGCAAAGTAGGGGTTGTATATTATTTATATTTGATAATGTAGGGGTTGTATTTTATTTATATTTGATAATGTAGGGGTTGTATTTTATTTATATTTGACAATGTAGAGGTTGTATACTATACATTTGACAAAGTAGGGGTTGTACATTATTTATATTTGACAAAGTAGGGGTTGTATATTATTTATATTTGATAATGTAGGGGTTGTATTTTATTTATATTTGACATAGAGGTTGTATACTATTTATATTTGACAATGTAGGGGTTGTATATTATTTATATTTGACAAAGTAGGTATTATATATTATTTACAGTTGACAATGTAGGGGTTGTATATTATTTATATTTGACAATGTAGGGATTGTATACTATTTATATTTGACAATATAGGGGTTGTAATTTCTAGTCGCTTTCCTCCAGCAACAAACATGATGGCAAAGTCCAGAATATCCTTGAAGATGCCTTGAGAGGGAGCATCACACATGAAACAGTAACTCAGAGGATCCAAACCTATAACTCAGTGGATCCAAATCTTTAATTCAGTGGATCCAAATCTGAGCTACTTCAAGTGAAACTTATCTTTACTCACTTTTTCTTTTTTTTAACTTGTTTGATCCAGGTAATCAATGTTTCAGATACAACAGATCCTGGTGTAGCAACCAGGTAATCAGTGTTGTAGATACACCAGATCCTGTTAGAGCAGCATTCCTAGGACATAGAACAAACATGTTATGCCCAATCTTATGTTGAAAGGATCATACAACAGAATCAGCATAAACTCCAGAACAGTCATCTTTTTTTTCTAAATGCACTGAACAGATGCAGAAACATCACAAAATATACACTTTATATAAATACAACAAAATATACACTTTATAATATAAAGACAACAAAATATACACTATATAAAGACAAGAATTTCTGTTTGGCTTTCTTTATTGTTCTTTTTTCAGATTCAACCCTGCAGATACAGATTTGACTCTATAGCACAATATACATCATTTAACAGTTAAAGACTTGGCTCTACAAACTGACAGAGAGATCATTACATAATTATAGACTTTATAGCATGACAGATATGGACTATTAAATTCTGTCTACAAAATGGCAGACACAGAACATTCAACAAGATACAACAAAAGACAATATAATCAGTTTAGTGGAGTATACCACAACGAGTGGACAAGAATATCATGATGGCAAAACAAAACACATATAGTTATTTAGTTTATCCTCTTGAGCCAAAGCCAGCGCATAAGGTAGAGGACAAGGCTCTCCATGTCTGGCGATTCCTTCCTACTTGCTTTAGATCTTCAGTGTTTCTGATGAGCCACCATCGTAAAACATCCTTTGTTACAGAAACGGAATTCAGGCTCTAAATGTTATGATGCTTCATTGTAACTTGCTAAATTGTGGTGATATAATCAAAACACACATCCTATCACAATATTCTAGTTTTTTTTATATGACTGAGATCCACACACACAACAATCTGACAGCTACAACAGTGTAGGCACACACAACAATCTGACAGCTACAACAGTGTAGGCACACACAACAATCTGACAACTACAACAGTGTAGGCACACACAACAACAATCTGACAGCTACAACAGTGCAAGCACAAGCAATCTTCATTTGCAGCTTTGAATCAAAGTTTTGCTCCTGTTTTTGCTTCAAGAAAAAAATTACCTGATGCTGACATACCAACATGACAGAACTGCTTACAGGTGGTATCATCTGACACACCAACATGACAGAACAGTATCAACATGACAGAACTGTATCAACATGACAGAACTGTTTACAGGCAGCATCATCTCAGGAAACTGACCTGCTCATGTCTGCTATAAAACTCCTGGGAAACAGGACAGCAAGAGGCTAATCAGGTGGCATGGGGAAGGAAAGTAAACTGAACTAAATGGAAACACCAGGGACAGCAAAGAAGGGAGAGGTCAGATGACCAGTCAAGTCCAGCATGACACCAGTGTTAAAAAGTCAGTCAGCAAAGTACGAAAAGAAAAACCTCAGTAACAAATCATATGTTGGAGATTTTAAAAATTACATATACATTTTATAACAACATAAACAAAATGGAAGACATATAGAAACTTTGTTAGAACAAAGCAATATGGACAGGATTATAAAATACTGACAGACAAATGGAGGATGTTTACTATGTGAGATCAGTATACTGAAGATAACAGAATACAAGACTAGTGGAAGACAATATTTAGCAATATTAATGCAAGACAAAAGCATTAAAAATTAATGACAGGATTAATTGAAGAAGACATTTTATTTTTAAAAATCACGATTATACAGACATTAACAACATACAGACATTAATGTCATACCAGTATTTACAATAAGAAGACAATGCAGGTTTGTATGTGTTTACATTAATAAAATCTGTCACTTTTTTCCGCTGAACATAAAGAACTGACATTAATTACAGTTACAGAAAATAAAAGAAATGCTGGTGAAGACTGCCATAACCACAACAAACACACTAAATTTGAGCATATTTGCAGGTTTCACATCAAGCATCACAACTCACAGTTACAAAAATAAGTAGATATGTGTTATGATGTTTGATTTAAAATGAGATTAGAAATGACATGATACCATATAAAGTAACTGAACAACTGATGACAAACAGCAACACACATTACATACTGCAGGACACACTGATAGATAAACACAGAAAAAACTCATATGAACAGCCATAAACTACACATGGAGACACAAAGAGGTAAACAGACACAGGTAAAAGACACACACAGAGGCAGACATTAGGTAAGTACAGATATTCAGACATGGAGACACATGAAAAACATGGATTTCTGTGTTATGTTTATTAACTGGCTAATGGAAGACTCAGACAAACAGATGGCTGACTAATATAAGACACACAGATAAGATAAATTAATGACAGACTAATGTGATATGAGAAACAGAACTAATTGATGGCTGACTAATATAAGACACACATATAAGATAAATTAATGACAGACTAATGTGATATGAGAAACAGAACTAACAGATGGCTGACTAATATAAGACACACAGATAAGATAAATTAATGACAGACTAATGTGACATGAGAAACAGAACTAATTGATGGCTGACTAATATAAGACACACAGATAAGATAAATTAATGACAGACTAATGTGATATGAGAAACAGAACTAACTGATGGCTGACTAATATAAGACACACAGATAAGATAAATTAATGACAGACTAATGTGATATGAGAAACAGAACTAATTGATGGCTGACTAATATAAGACACACAGATAAGATAAATTAATGACAGATTAATGTGATATGAGAAACAGAACTAACTGATGGCTGACTAATATAAGACACACAGATAAGATAAATTAATGACAGACTAATGTGATATGAGAAACAGAACTAACTGATGGCTGACTAATATAAGACACACAGATAAGATAAATTAATGACAGACTAATGTGATATGAGAAACAGAACTAATTGATGGCTGACTAATATAAGACACACAGATAAGATAAATTAATGACAGACTAATGTGATATACACAAGCACATTAATTACTAGAAGACTAATGTAGGATATAAAAATTGAAGGCAGATTAATGTAGTAAACACAATATGTGACTAATGGATACAATGTAAATAACAACAAACTTATGTTAGACGCACACCAATTAATATCAGGCTAATATGAGACGCAGACTAATGTCTAGACACAAAACAAACACTGGAATGGAGATGGATGATATACATTTGAAAAAATAAAATTCACACAATGAAAATGTACCATGTGACTAATCCATCCAAAATGAAACAAAATGTACACAATGTTACACAGAAATAACATATGTACACTTGTCACAGAGAAATCAAAGCAGATGAGAAACTATCAAAATGTACAAGATATAAACAAATGCTTGCTGGAAGACACCGAATTCTGATTCATCACAAATATGTTCACAGATCAGACACAGCAGATCAAGGGCTTGGGCTATACACAACAAAGTTCTCAAAGACCCTGACAAAGCAGATTAAGAGCTTTGCCTATACACAACAAAGTTCTCAAAGACCCTGACACAGCAGATCAAGATCTTATACCACAAAAACTCTTGCACCAGATTCATGAATGAAGACAGTTAAAAGTGATCAACAAGTTTTGTTAGACCATAATGCAATGCTCTAAGTTTTTGTCCAGCAAAACTCAACAATTTATCTTCTTGTATATTTCGAGGAAAGTGACCCATCAAAACAGAACATACCCACAAACCGGCCAAAAGCTTTCTGTGATTGTATGAAACTGAAATATATAATGAGGTAAGTCTGAGGTGGTCTGCTGCTTTAACCCAACCAAAAATAAATTCAGAAAAATGAAGAATGCAAACCGATGCATTATGTCTGCTATAAGTATTCAAAGAGCTATGTTCCTATTTCACATCACCTGGAGCATGGGACTCTAGGTACTGAATAACGCAGTGAGTTGTAAACAGTCATACAAAGCCACATCACTTGCTTAGATATCACCTAGACAAGGGCCATGCTCAAACCATACAACCTACAATAACAGGTGTCACTTTATGATTTGTTTAAATAACTACTAAGCGGCCAGGGAATGGAGTGGGTGTGTGTGAACACATATGACCAGGTAAACTGAGTGACTGACAGACATTCCACAGCTCAGAAGTCTGCCATTACCAAGAACTTTGCCTTCTCTATGCTGGAGGCAGCTGCTTGAGTTGCTATATAACTTGCTACAAATCTGAAACATATCAGATATAGTTTTCTATATTTCTGTCTAACTTTGATCCCCCCCCCCTCCCAAAAATGTGAAACATACCAGATATAGTTTTCTATATTTCTGTCTAACTGTGATTTCCCCCTCACCCAAAAGTGTGAAACATACCAGATATAGTTTTCTATATTTCTGTCTAACTTTGATTTCCCCCCCCCCCCCCCACCAATGATGCACTGCTGAGAGTATACTGTTTTTAACATCTTCTTGTGTGCTATTTTGTTGTGTGAATTTTGTCTGTGATATCTAAGGACAGTCTGACATTCATTTCTGAGTGCCTGTATCTCCAACAACAAAGACAGCATGCGGTTCTCTCTTAAAGTTGACATTAATTGGTGTTTGTTGATGGTCAAAATGATCTTCACATCTGAGATACTTCTCTTTAACCACATCTGTGGTGGTGATGGTGGGAGTGTTGCCAGCTACAGATCCTGGCAACTGATGCCATGGAAAAGAACTTTGCTTAATCTTGGAATGAAGACATTATTTTGATATAAATGTTGTACAAGTAATTCTCCTGTCTTCTTTCAATGTACTGAATATGTAGACTTCTTGAAAGGCTCCATCAACCATGAAGCATGTGTTAAACTTTACCTCACAAAACTGGTCAAGTTGTAAAAAGGAAAGTGAAAAAAGATAGTGGTCAAACTGGACTGGTCAGTTCTAATAAACTTGTCAATCTTGACCAGTTGTGAGTCTATCTTGACCAATCCTGACAACATAGTCTATCTTGACCAATCCTGACAACACAGTCTATTTTGACCCATCCTTAAAACATAACCTGTCTTGGTGATATCTTACAACCTATTCTATCTTGACTTATTCTGACAACCTAGTCTATCTTGACTTATTCTGACAACATAGTCTATCTTGACTTATCCTGACAACCTAGTCTATCTTGACTTATTCTGACAACCTAGTCTATCTTGACTTATTCTGACAACCTAGTCTATCTTGACTTATTCTGACAACCTAGTCTATCTTGACTTATTCTGACAACCTAGTCTATCTTGATCAATTCAGACGACATAGTTGACAACTTGTTGATTTCTGAAAGCAGTTTATCCTCTACCCACAATATGTGACTCCACTAAGTTTGGGTGTGAACAACATATGTCATTTCTACTTCTAAAACATCACTTATTTTCAGAAACATCTTGATGTATCATCATGTGTTTTGCTGCTCTGTAATGTCCAGATCAGAAACAGGACTGTGAGCACTAACATCAGGACTGTGAGCACTAACATCAGGACTGTGAGCACTAACATCAGGACTGTGAACACTAACATCAGGACTGTGAGCACTAACATCAGGACTGTGAGCATTGACATGAGAACTGTTAACATTAATATCAGAACTGTGATCACTTATACCAGGACTGTAAGATTCCTCATAATCTGCATGAATAATCTGGTGCTGCTCAAGGTCACTACTGTCAAGAAAATTCTCTCCACACACATGGCAGGTGTTAGGACTGATGTCAGTGTGACCTCTCATATGTGCCTGTAAAAGTCTGCTGCTAGCATAGCCTACACCACAGAACTCACACTTGTATGTTTCTTCCGCATGCACCTTCATATGCTTCTGCAGGTTATTACTGCGAGTGAACCCTATACCACAGACATCACATTTGTAGGGCTTCTCACCTGTATGTACCACCTGATGCCTGCTGAGATCACCACGTCGAATAAACCCCACACCACAAGTATCACAAGTGTATGGTTTCTCTCCTGTGTGTATTCTCAAATGGCCCTGCAAGTTACCATTGCACGTGAACTCCATGCCACATATATCACATCTGTATGGTTTCTCCCCTGTGTGCACCCTCACATGCACCTGCAAATTGTGAATGCGGGTGAATCCCATATCACAAACATCACATTTGTATGGTTTTTCTCCAGAATGTGTTATCTGGTGTCTGCTAAGATCACCACCCTGAGTAAATCCCAACCCACAAACATCACATTTGAAAGGTTTCTCTCCTGTGTGTATTCTCAAATGGCCCTGCAAGTTACCATTGCACGTGAATTCCACACCACAGATATCACATTTGTATGGTTTCTCTCCTGTATGTATTCTCACATGGACCTGCAGATTGTGAATACGGGAAAACCCTACACCACAAACATCACATTTGAAAGGTTTCTCTCCTGTGTGTGTTTTCCTATGTCTGCTGAGATCACCACGTCGTGCAAACGCCAAACCACAAGTATCACAAATGTACGGTTTATCTCCCTTATGTATTTTCTTGTGTACCTGCAAGCTGCTAGTACAAGCAAAAGCCATACCACAAGTATCACAGCTGTAAGGTTTCTCTCCTGTGTGTACTCTCACGTGAATCTGAAGATTGTGAATGCGTGTGAAACCTGTACCGCAGACATCACATTTATAAGGTTTCTCTCCTGTGTGAGTTCTTCGATGCCTGCTCAAGTCACCATGACGAGTGAATCCTGCACCACAAACATCACATTTATGAGGTTTTTCCCCTGTATGCATTCTCATGTGCCCATGCAGGCTGCTGCTGCAGGTGAAGTTTGAACCACAAGTATCACATCTGTAAGGTTTCTCTCCTGTGTGAACTCTAACATGAAGCTGAAGATTGTGAATACGTGTGAACCCCATACTGCATACGTCACATTTGTAAGGTTTCTCTCCTGTATGTATCATCTGATGTCTGGTCAGACCACTACCCTGAGTAAACCCCAACCCACAAACATCACATTTGTAAGGCTTTTCTCCGGTATGTATTAACTGGTGCCTGCTTAAGCCACTCCTTTCAGTAAACCCAACACCGCAAACATCACATCTGTACGGCCTTTCTCCTGTATGTTTCCTCATATGACCTTTCAGGTGACTGGTACGAACAAAACCTGCACCACAAACATCACACTTGTAAGGTTTATCTCCTGAGTGTATCTTCTGATGCCTGCTCAGACCACCGCACTGAGTGAAACCCATCCCACAAATGTGACATTTGAAAGGTTTTTTCCCCGTGTGGATAATCTGGTGCCTGGTCAAGTCCCCGCGCTGACAAAATGAAACACCACAAACATCGCACCTGTAAGGCCTCTCTCCTGTATGCACTCTCATGTGAACCTTCAGATTGCTGTTGCGAGTGAAGCCTACGCCGCAGATATCACATTTGTAAGACTTTGCTCCCACACATATATTATTATACAACTCAATGTTATTACTAGTTTCTAAACCTACATTACTCTCAATGTTCTGAGCACTCTCCTCTGGTGACATGCAAATTGTTCTCTCAGAGTCTGAGCTGCTGCGACTATGCTGCGACAGCTCTGCATCAGCAATGCTTTCTGGGGGAAGAGCGTCCCTGCTTTCACTGTCACATTCTGCACGATCACCAGGGTCTTCAGCCTTCAGCATCTCACTCACATGATTATAATTCTTGTCTGCCAACTCGAGATTCCCTGCTTCCTCCATTACTACCGTGTCCATGTCCACATGATGGGCAGATTCTCATGTTCCCAGAAAACATCTGAAACAAAATGTCACAAAATGTGAGCTTAGTGTCATTTCATATTTCATAACAATGAGTGCGTGTTTTCATGAATTTGTTGCATGAAGATGATATTATCTATCTGAGTTGTAATGCATAAAAAATGATGAGAAAAGAAAATTCTTACATCTGTGGGCATTGCAGACACAATCACAACTCAAACATGTGAAATATAAGTCCAAATTGGCAAATATCTGTCTTGAAAACTCATGAAAATGTACTGTTAATGAAACTCATGAAATTGTATTGTTAGTGAAACTCATGAAATTGTATTGTTAGTGAAACTCGTGAAAATATACTGTTAGTGTAAAAGGTAACGGTAAAATTCCAATTTCCATGCCATTAAGGCATATTGGGGAATACGGTGTTAGGCCCGTATTTTCCATGACCTTCGGCACATGAAAGTGTGATGTGGTCAGTAACATGCCTGGCCGCTTTACCTTCCCAGATTTCTCTGGTAACCATTTTCCGAGGCTGGGTGAACATCTAGGGCTGCATTGGTCAGGAAAAAAGTTCTGCTCAGCTGGGGATTCAAACCCTCGACAGATTGTTAGTGTAACTCATGAAAAAGGTATTGTTATCATGAAAATGTATTGTTACTGTAATTCACGAAAATGTATTGTTAGTGAAACTCATGAAAATGTATTGTTATCATGAAAATGTATTGTTAGTGAAACTCATGCTAGTGGTAATTCTCAAAATTCCTGATTTCTGTTCTCATACAGGTCAAAACATCTATACAGGCATTTTCATACAGGTCAAAACTTCTATGTAGGCATTTTCATACATGCCAAAAGTTCTATACAGGCATTTTCATACATGTCAAAACTTCTATACAGGCATTTTCATACATGCCAAAAGTTCTATACAGGCATTTTCATACATGTCAAAACTTCTATACAGGCATTTTCATACAGGTCAAAACTTCTATACAGGCATTTTTATACAGGCCAAAACTTCTATACAGGCATTTTCATACAGGCCAAAACTTCTATACAGGCATTTTTATACAGGCCAAAACTTCTATACAGGCATTTTTATACAGGCCAAAACTTCTATACAGGCATTTTTATACAGGCCAAAACTTCTATACAGGTATTTTTATACAGGCCAAAACTTCTATACAGGCATTTTTATACAGGCCAAAACTTCTATACAGGCATTTTTATACAGGCCAAAACTTCTATACAGGCATTTTTATACAGGCCAAAACTTCTATACAGGCATTTTCATACAGGCCAAAAGTTCTATACAGGCATTTTCATACAGGCCAAAACTTCTATACAGGCATTTTTATACAGGCCAAAACTTCTATACAGGGAAGTTCTATACAGGCAATCTAAATGATTTTTTTTCCTCATGAATACCCAATAAAGATGGCAAGACTGAGAGCACGTCATCAGGCCATTAGGTTGTTTAGAGGTGGAGCTGAAGATAGGCAGACAACAACCACAGTGCACATTATTCAACTATCTACTAATTACCGCACTGTCGTGAGACACTCCTGACAGTTCCTGACTGCATGCTCTATGGTGTCAGAACATGTTAGATGGACAATGCTGTATGTCACAATCATGTATGCACCTGTTTCCAACCTGCTGCTTTATCTTGGATAACTCTAGGGATGGGACAGCTACCATCAGGTGTCAGTCTGTGTAGAAAAGCTACAGATGCTGCAGATCATCAGGAGTCAGTATATGTGGAGAAGCTAAGATCATCAGGAGTTGGTCTATATGGAGAAGCTACAGATCATCAGGAGTCAGTCTATATGAAGAAACTACAGATGATGCAGATCATCAGGAGTCAGTATATGTGAAGAAGCTACAGATCATCAGGAGTCAGTATATTTGGAGAAGCTACAGATGCTGCAGATCATCAGGAGTCAGTCTATATGGAGAAGCTACAGATGCTGCAGATCATCAAGAGTTAGTTTATGTGAAGAAGTTACAGATCAGGAGTCAGTCTATGTGGAGAAGCTATAGATCATCTGGAGTCGGTCTATATGGAGAAACTACAGATGCTGCAGATCATCAGGAGTCAGTCTATATGGAGAAGCTACAGATGCTGCAGATCATCAGGAGTCAGTCTATATGGAGAAGCTACAGATGCTGCAGATCATCAGGAGTCAGTCTATATGGAGAAGCTACAGATGCTGCAGATCATCGGGAGTCAGTTTATGTGAAGAAGCTACAGATCATCAGGAGTCAGTCTATGTGGAGAAGCTACAGATCATCAGGAGTCACTCTATGTGGAGAAGCAACAGATGCTGCAGATCATACAAGAATCAGATCTCACCTCCTGACTCAGACAAGCTGTTGACATTAGTAAGAAGTTGCCTTTCCTAACAAATCAACATTCTGAATCTGTCACACCAAAGGCAGAAGGCACAGATATGTAGGACACATTCAGATCTGCTGTATTTTAGACAGAGGCTGATAAGCAGAAGTACCTGTAATTGAGGGAGGCTATCAACTACATACTACTCTGAATGTTCATGAATGTTTATGACAAGCTGCAGTCAGTACTTCCATCATTATTGCAACAAAGTAGAGGTTCTGCAAGTTTGTTTTACAGCAAGATAATGCCAGGCACTATTCTGGCCATCTCACATGGCAGTTTCTACAAACTGGGCACTATTCTGCCTATATCACATTGCAATTTCTACAGCAAACTGGAACCCTATTAAGCAGTGGGTAGATCCATCAAGAAAGATCTCTACTTATGCTGCACTGATTACACCAAGGCATTCGACAACGTGAAACATGATGAGATTATTAAAATGCTTGAAAACATAAGCGTAGACTACAAAGACCTGAGGATTGTAAAACATCTACACTGGCATCAGGAAGCAGCAATCTGAGTTGAAAATAAAATCAGAAAATATCAACCAATAAAACAGAGAGTGCGACAGTGGAGTGTACTATCTCCAGACCTTTTTTCTCTGTTCAGTGAGAATATTCTAAGAACAATCATTGGAGAACCAGGTATAAAAGTAGAAGGATACAATATTAACATTCGGTATGCTGACGACAGAGTACTGATAGCTGAGAACCAACAAGACCTGCAAAATCTCTTGGATAAAGTTGCCAAAGAAAGTGAACAGAAAGGCCTTACTTTGAACATCAGAAAGACAGAAACTATGGTTATATCTAAGAAACAGAATCCACCAATATGTAGTATAAAATTAAATGGAACTATTTTAAAGCAGGTGCAGGAATTTAAATACCTTGGACCAGTAATAAATTCAGATGAGAAATGCAAAACAGAAATTAAGAACAGAATCGGCCAAGCAAAGACTGCATTTCAGAGAATGAGAAACATATTATGCAACACATCCTTATCAACGTATCAGCAGCAGGCCATCTTGCTCACAACCGAGAAGCCTACAGGAGTGCTGTCAGGGAGGCAAAGTTCTGCAAGGGACATGCAAATTAATGAATGAATCCTTATCAACGAATGTTAGAAAACGAGTCCTAAAATGCTATATTGAACCTATCTTGTTATATGGAAGTGAATCATGGACAATAGGCAAGTCTGCACAAAAATCATTGGAAGCAGCAGAAATGTGGTTTATTAGAAGAATGTTGCAAATTACCTAGACAGCAAAAATAACTAATGAAGAATGTTTGAGAAGAGTTAGAGATTGAAAAAATCTTGTCAAAAAAATAAGAGAGAGACAATGTACTTTCACAGGACATGCAATGAGAAGAGGGGGCAATGAAAATATTATAAAATAGAGGGAATAAGAGCCAGGGGAAGACCAAGAGAAATGATACTGGACAGTCTGACGGGATGGTGTGAGAGGAGATCACCAACAGAGCTAATGGCCTGCATGAAGGATCAGGTAATCTGGAGAAGCGTAAAAGACAACGCCAGTCAGCATGGCACCTGGTGATGATGAGATCCATCAAGCATTTATTGGATACTACGGGACAGCATGTGTTGCAATAACCTGGGCCACATAATGAAAGACAACTGGTGGATATGCTAACACACAATAATTAGTGTATGAGTATATAACTACCAGCTGTTCCTACTTTTTTTTTTTCAGTTTATACAGCTGGTGGATATTCTGCATTATACTTTTGTTGCCATTCAACATCTCTAGTGACCCATGTCTAAGCAGCTTCAGATATATCTCAATGCATGGAGTGAGCACATATGGTATTAACAAATTCACATTTGAGCAGCATCAAGCATTATCTGGCAATGTTCCAAATGAGAAGTGACCTCAGTCATGACCCTTTGCCAGGATTAACATTTTGTTTTGATGTTTGAAGAAATTGTTAAGACAATGAATTAACATTTCAACTTACACCATTAACATTTCAACTTACAGCATTAACATTTCAACTTACACCATTAACATTTCAATTTACAGCATTAACATTTCAACTATATCTTATCTTATATCTTATATCCTTCCCGTGCCGTTAAACATCACATAGGGCTCGCAAAGTAGTTCGCCAATTTTTCCTGTCTTCAGCGAGTCTTTCAACCTCATTAAGGGATTTTATGCCTGTTAATTTGGCCTCTCTTAATAATGTCCTCTTCAGAGTTTCACGCGGTCTGCCTCTTTTTCTTTGGCCTGTTGTGTTCCACTTGATAGCTTGTTTTGGGATTCTCTGATCATTTCTTCTCATCAGGTGACCAACATATGTCCATCTCCTTCTCCTGATCACCCATGAGACTGGTTGTTGTTCAGTCATCTGTCTTATCTCTGCACTATTCTTGACTTCGTACCACTTGATGCTGAGTATTTTCCTTAGGCATTTGTTTTCAAAAGAGTCTAATTTCTTTTCTATTTCTTTAGTTGTTTTCCAGCTTTCGCATGCATAAATGAGGGTGGATATTACATCTGAATTGAATAGTCTTAACTTGGTTTTTGTACTTATAACTTTTGAATTCCATATGTTCTCAAGACTCTTGAAGATCGATGCTGCTTTTGCAATTCTGATCCTAACTTCCTTTCTAGTGTCACCATCCTGGTCTATGTAGCTGCCAAGGTATGCAAATTGACTGACTTCTTCAACATCTGTCCCTTTTATGTGTATTTTTCCATTTTGATTAAGGGGAATTTTCATTATTTTTGTTTTGTCCTTGTTAATTTCAAGTCCTATTTTGCTAGCCAGTGAAGACAGGCTATCTGTTTTTTCTTGCATGGAATTCACATTGTTACTGATAAGAGTTATGTCATCAGCAAAATCAAGATCTTCTAGTTGGGTCCCATGTACCCAGTCAATACCTGTGTTACCTGTGCAGCATTTTTTCATTATGAAGTCTATTGTAATCCCAAAAAGTAAAGGAGACAGTATACATCCTTGTTTCACGCCTGTTTCAGTCTGGAACCATTTACTCATCCCTCCCTCTGTCTTGATTGCACAAACATATCCATTGTAGAAGTCCTTAATGATGTTGACAATTTTAGATAGTATTCCATATAGACTTAAAATTCTCCATAATGAATCTCTGTGTATGCTATCAAATGCCTTTTTAAAGTCTATGAAGTTCAGTATTAATGGTTTCTGCTTTTCAGTATGTTCTTCAAGTATTCTTAAAGTAAAGATCTTGTTGAGACAGCTTCTCCCTTTTCAAAATCCTGCTTGTTCTTCTCTCATTGCAGTATCCACTATATCTTTAAGTCTATTCAAAATGACCTTGCAAAATACTTTTGACACAACTGATATTAAGGTTACTCCTCTCCAGTTGTTACAGTCACTAAGGTTGCCTTTTTTTTGGTATTTTAACAATGATTCCTTTTTTCCATTTATAAGGTACCTTTTCTTCTTTCCAAATCTTGTTAAACATTCTCTGTAGTTGTCTCATGTTGTCACTATTGATAGCTTTTAGCATTTTGGGTGTTATTTCATCTTCACCTGCAGCTTTGTTGTTAGCCATTAAATTCACTGCTGTTTCAATTTCATGCAATTTAATTTCATCTTGGCTGACATTTAGTTGTGAGGCTGGTAAGTCAGTTTCAAGGTTTAACAATTCTTTTGGATGTGGTTGATTAAGTATTTCTTGGAAGTGTTCAGCCCATGTTTGCTTTCTGTCTTTACTTGATGTTAATAGGGTTCCAGTTTTGCTAAGGATTGGTATTTTTTTGGATGTAATAGTACCTGTTAGCCTCTTTTGTATGTTATATAAAGTTTTGCTGTCTCCTGTTTTTGCTGCTTTTTCTGCCTCTTTCGCCATACTGTCTATGTATTCTCTTTTATCCCTTCTAGCTGAACTTTTTACTTTCTTGTCTAGTTCTTTCTATGTTGCTTTCACAAGATCTTTTCCAAGATAAGATCTGTTTTTACATTCAACATGTCTAATTTGACTGCTCGTCTTTCATGTATATACTTCCATGTATATACTTCAACTTAGAAAAATATTTTTGCCAAACACCATAAGAAATAACATCTTGTTGGCAGAAATGCAGACGAAGCCACTGACAACAATTATTGAGGAAAGACGCTGAAGATGGTTGGGACATGTCCTCCGAATGACTGACAACTCACTACCAAAAATAGCACTAAGATGGACACCACAGGGGAACAGAAGTAAGGGTAGATCAAAAGAGACATGGAGAACAACAGAAAGGATGTTGAGCAACAGAGGGCTCACCTGGGCAAGAACAGAAAAAAAGGCGAGGGACAGGCATTTGTGGAAAACCCTTGCGGAAGCCCCATGTGCCCTGGGCACTTTAAGGTTGATATATATATATATATATATATATATATATATAATATATATATATATATATATATATATATATATATATATATATATATACTTCAACTATATATATGAAGGTTTTTATTATTATTATTACTATTATTATTGTTTAATGACAATTTATGTTATGTGTGATTTTAAGACTCTGACTATAGTTTTTTTTCTTTTGTACCTCTAAACTTATTTAAAAACTTACTATCAGATATGTAGCACTACATCTTTTTTTTTTTTTTTTTGCCAATCTTACTGTGTGATTATTATCTCCACACTTATTTGCAGGAACTAGATATTAGATGTGTTAGATGTGTATCTCCACACTTATTTGCAGGAACTAGATATCAGATGTGTTAGATGTGTATATCCACACTTATTTGCAGGAACTAGATATCAGATGTGTTAGATGTGTATCTCCACACTTATTTGCAGGAACTAGATATCAGATGTGTTAGATGTGTATCTCCACACTTATTTGCAGGAACTAGATATCATATGTGTTAGATGTGTATCTCCACACTTATTTGCAGGAACTAGATATCATATGTGTTAGATGTGTATCTCCACACTTATTTGCAGGAATGAGGTATCATATATGTTAGATGTGTATCTCCACACTTATATGCAGGAACTAGATATCAGATGTGTAGTTCTATACTTATTATTTCTAACATACCTACTGTTCTATACACCCGCCTGACTATAAACATATATGACGTACAGCTAAAAATGTTTGCTCGAGTTTTCACGCCTGGATAAAACAACTCACACTGCTCACAGCTGATTCAAAACGGCGATTATAAAAACTTAAAACAATCACCGTGAAACAATACTCTTTGATACTGCGGTGTTGCTCACACTAAGCCTGAGTGACTAGTTCAGTTACCTGGTGTCTGTTGTGCATACTCAAGGAAATATAAAAGATGTTTCATTAATGTTGGCTTTACGTGAGGAATTGTTGAACACATGGAGGAAGAGGATGCTAATTGCGGCGACTTATGTACAGAAAACATAAGAAATCTTAGCATTGTCGTATAGCAGGGCAATGATATGCTGCAAACAAGAGGTTGAATAAATCAGACAGTTGATGTTACTAGAGACCAGCCGGGCCCATGTAAAAGTCAGACACAAGCAGCTTACCCTTCCACTTACCAAGCCGCCATGTTGGATAGGCTGCGTCATGAAGATTCGTGGACTTGGCTACTGGGGCTATTTGTCCGCAAGCTCATTTGTTCATTCATTTGCATGTCCCTTGTGGAACTTGCCTCACTAACAGCACTCCTGTGGGCCTCTCGGTTGTGAGCAAGATAGCCTGCTGCTAATGCGTTAATTTGGAGATCATCAACGATGTCTTGCAGCCATATTCGTCTTGGTCTTCCTCTCTTTATTTTTCCCATTATGTACCCTTCCAAGACTGTTTTCTCTAGATTATCATGACGTTTAATGTGTCCAAAATATTTAAGTTTTCTCTCTTTAATCCTCTTTACTAGCCAGCCTTCTTCAATATTAAGTTCTTGTAGCATGGATATATTTTTTTGTTGTTTTTTTTTTTTGTCCATGATATTTGAAGAACTCTTCTGTAGCATTTACATTCAAAGGCATTTATATGTTTCTCAGCTGTCTTGTTAAGTGTCCAGGTCTCCGCAAGCTCAACTTGTGGTTTTTCTGGATGGTCATTGCGCTCATACAAAACAATGGACATAACGCGACGGATGTGAAAGTTGTTACGAACATAGAAGACGTGAAAGTTATTACGAACATAGAAGATGTGAAAGTTGTTACGAACATAGACAAGTGGTAAAGACATGTTTTAAAAGCATTCATTTACAGTATCATAATGTGCCACACAGCTAATGCTTTGGTTATCTAAAGATCCCGTCCTTGATGTTTTCCATCACCTGGATTTGTTTCTTTTACTGCGACATCGCGTTAGACTGTTCATGATTTTTTTCTTTTGGTCTTCTCCTCCCTCTCTTCCCATCTATCTTTCTTGCTGTTATGATGTTTTAAAAGCTCTCCTCTTCGCATTATATGTCCAATGAATGATGACTGTCATTTCTTATGGATTTAATTAGAGAGAGAGAGAGAGAGAGAGAGAGAGAGAGAGAAAGTATGCACAGATTGCATCTTTATAGTATAGATAATATCACGTTCTAGTTATTTCTGGTTTGTTGAGTTATGCCTGAAATAACGCTCAGCTTTTCGTGTTCGTTTTGCTTCGTTTTTTTTTTTCACCTCTCCCCTCCTCCCCATTTTATGCTGCCTTCCTTCCTTCACTGTCTTCTTTACCCCTATCTGGGGCACAGACCGTCAACAAGGGCTCTCCACTTATTTCTGTTCTGGGCTGTTTCTTGTTGATTGTTTTGATCTTTGCGTCGGGCCGCTTTCGCCAGTGAACCTGCCTGCCGCACGTAGAAGAGTTCCTCCATGTTCTAGTGTACTCAGCTTCACTTGTATGTTGAGGGCGGCCTTTCTTACTCATGGCTAAGTTAAAGCCTGTCATGTAAGTAATGTTTAGTCAGTTGCATAATTTTATGTTTTCAGTGAACACAAGTTTGCATTTAAAGTTTAACATGTGTCTCCGAGACTGTTCAATAGACACAGTGTATCTCAACAGTAGTTGGAGCAATTATCTTGCGAAGAAAACTAAATTGATGATAACTGACAAAACAAACAAGGCAGCAGAAATATGTATCAATGAGGAAAAACTGGAAGAGGTGGAGAGTTTTGAATATCTTGGATCACTACTAACTAATAATGGAGATACAATGAGGGAAATTAAAAGGAGGACATCTATCGCTCTTCAGAAAGTAAAACAACTAAAGAAGCTGTGGAGAGGAACAGACAGAACCACAAAAATAAGGTTTTTAAGGGCATGCATCTTTCCCATCGCAAAAATATGCCCGTGAGGCCTGGACACTTAACAAAACAGCTGAGAAACACATAAATGCCTTTGAATGTAAATGCTACAGAAGAGTTCTTCAAATATCATGGACACAGAAAAGAACAAATATATCCATACTAAAGAAACTTAATATTGAAGAAGACTGGCTAGTAAAGACGATTAAACAAAGAAAACGTAAATATTTTAGACACATTAAACGTCATGATAATCTAGAGAAGACCGTGTTGGAAGGATACATAATGGTAAAATGAAAGAGAGGAAGACCAAGGCGAAGATGGAA